>CM064524.1:15388928-15523928 GCA_032716605.1 Paralithodes platypus
TGCCTGATAAACGCTGTTGGTTGTCTTTGAACTACGGACCCCCACAATATATCAGACACACAAAACCAACAAACCTTAACTCAGTATTAAACAATGATGAAAAATCGAACCCAAATTCTGTGAAACCTAAAGACAGCCAGCGAGAGCGCAACCCAAAATGTAGCATTTCAGTTTTTGCGAGTGATTCTGAGGAATTAATTTTATGGTTTAAATTTCCTGGTAAAGATATCTCTCACTCATAACCAACCTAAAAACAGATGTAACAGTCTTACGTGACGCTACAGCTGCTCAGAGCAATCGTTTTATGTAAAATGGTGCGGCTGGAATTAGAAGGACTGCCTATACAGGTAGACATTGTTCCTGCACCTGAAAGATTTATCAGGATATCCCTGTGTAACCCCTTGCTAACATATATTTTGAAAGTGACCTGTTATCTGGTACGGTTGTTGTAGGAGTGTATGATGAATCCTATACCTGGAAATGAAATAGGCCCACTTTCTGACAGCTAATGATCAAACTGGCGGGCTTATAGTTCCAAACCCAGTAGTATGAATGTACAGCCTGCGTTGCTCAGTCACTCTCTTAGCCCTTGAAAAAGGAAACATCTACATTTGTTTCCAATAGCTGTGCCGTCACAGACTACGAGGCAAATCAAGAAACCACCCGAACCAGTAGTGGATTTTCAGACTCCATCCGTAAGACACTTTTAGCAATTTACCAATTTCCAAAGACTATCTGATTGAGGCGCAGAAGAGTGACCCAAGTTGGATTGAGAAGGTGATGGATAAGTCCTCAGACAATATGCACCCAATATTGTATCTGGATGTAGAACCACTGATGAGAAAATTCAGACCCTTAGATTCGTATCGGAGGATTGGGCAACAGTAGATCAGGTTGTGTAACCTACATAATTCAGAGAGAAGATTATTGGTGTAGCTCATGACGGAGTACATGGCCACTTAGGTGTTAAAAAACCCTACTACAAACTACAAACCGTAACCAAAGCAATAGTCAAACTTTTCACTCAATTTGGTATTCAAAAGTTAATTCAGTCTTATTAGGGGACGAATTTATCATCAGAATTACTTTCCAGAGTGATGAAGAAATTGGGAGTCGAACAGTACCAGTCTACATATTACCATCCTGAGTCACAGGGAGCACAGTAAAGATTTAACAAAACTCAAGAAGATGATTCGTAAGTTCTGTATCGATACACAATCAGACTTGGATTGAAAGTATTCCCTTACTTCTATTTGCCTTCAGAGACAGTAACCAAAAGTCACTAGGGTTCTCTCCATTTGAACGCTTTTTGGGTGAGAGGTGAGAGTACCTCTGAGAGTTTTGAGAGCAACTTGGGTCGACTCAAAGCCCTCTGCTGAAGTCTCGGACTGTTTCTCAGTATGTGGAAAAATTGTGGAACAACCCTTTTTAAGGTTCATGAAATTACTAAAGCAAATCTCACAGTAAATCAAGCAAAACTGAAATCTAACTATGATAAGAAATCTAAAGTCAGAAAATATTGTCGATGAAGAGGTTCAATTTTTTTATCCATTCAAGGTAGTCCATTGAGTGCTAAATATCCAGGACATTATGTAATTAACCCTTGTCTATCGGGGCCGACTTAAGTCCGTATAGAAAAATTTGGACTATGTGGCGGGGCCCGACTTAAGTCCAAGTGCAATTTTGGCGCAATATTGGCTCTGAGAGAGAGACGAGTGACTGGAGGAGCATGGGTTACCTCATGACCGCTCGCCACGGCCGCCGTGGACCTACTGATTTACTCCACTTACATCCACCCTCACTCCCTCGCTACATACGTAATTATGTAAAGAAATTACCGTATTTTAGCGATTTTGCCCTTCGTTTGTACGATCGTTGCAAGACAACCAGTGATCGTAGAAGGATGGTTCGAGTGTCACTGGAAAGCTCAATTTACGCCCTTTCAGGGATACATACTTGTATTATTCTCTGGGTCTTGTTTATGCATATAAAAGAGCACGGAAACAACCCCATTTATGGTTAAAAACACACTCTGCTGAGCGGCACAGTGAAATATACTCCCCCACCCGCTCGTAAGGTGTTAAAGAGAAACTCTGTGATCTGAATTACATAATTGCTGTCGGGAATTTAGATAAAGAGGTTAAATTACATATCACTGGTGCATGAAATAACCCAACAAATAGTTTTAATATAATTACCACGAGGTATTCGATGGGTGTAATCCAGTCCCCTACACACGACTAATTCAATTGCATGACATGTAGGAATGTTCACATAATACAATATCGATACAATGAACTTAGCTTAGAGGACTAGTGATGTAGGACTGTTGTTATAAATTAGTATTTGTAGCACATGGTGAACTGTGGGTTGAGTCAGAGCCGGGGGGGGGGGGGGGGGAGATGTTGGCTGTATGGTGTTGATTGAGAAACTGAAGGGCCGGCGTCCGATCGCTTCGCGAAATTACATATGGCTGCCGGCTCATAATAATTATAACCCATAACTTGGTTTCATAATACATCTAGAGCTGATGTAGATATATATACATTACAGTTAATATTTAACCTATACTTAAGAATAAACTACAATACAAAAAAAAACAGCCGAAATCGTACAAGCGATACGATACCACCAAATTCAAATGTCCTATTGGACCTAAAACTGTCGGGATCATTACCCTATTCCCGACATATTGTCCGCCACCAAAAATGATATACAGGAGCTATATACAGAGAACAAAAAAAGGACATCGAAGTCAAAGATCACCTTGTTTGATCTTTGATCTCCAAAGATCCACGGAACTCATAGCCGCCCTCCTTTTGGGACGAGCGCCACCTGAAGCCTGAGGAGGATCTTCCTTCTCATCATCAGCTGCCCCACCTTGAGGAGCACTGTCACGAGCACTCTCCCGCGGAGGGGTATCAGTAGAGACGCCAGGATCATCCGGCAGTTCTACATCCTGCTGCAAGGGATATAACCTTACGGACTGGGCGAGTAGTAACCCCAGTCGAAGTTCGTATTCTAGCAACCCTAATAAGACCATCAATGCCCTGGAACAAATCGATAATCCTCCCAAGCTTCCAAAATAACCTAGGACGCTCATCATGAATCAGAACGATATCCCCAATATGAGGCCATCGTGGATTCGTCCCTTTGATCTTATGAGAGTGACGCTCGCGAAGAGACAGCAAATATTCTTGGGTCCACCGTTTCCATAGATCGTCGGACACCTTGTTTACATACTGGAAGCGACGATGTGTGGCGTCAGCATTGCCGAACGTAGGGTCATGCAGATCTTCATAATTTACGGACGATCTAGGAAAGGTATTAAGGGTTCGTCCACGTGTTAGCATAGAAGGCGAAATGGGTAAGAGGTCATCAACATCTGCCGAGGTATAGGTCAAGGGCCTGTCGTTGACTGACATCTCAATTTCTATTAAGATGGTTTGCAACTCCCGTCTGGTCACCAGTGCCCTTCCTAATACCTTCTTCATGGCAGATTTGACGATACTGATAGTTCTCTCCCAAATCGCCCCGAACCATGGTGCACGTGCTGGTATAAATCTCCACTGACAACCCTTTCCAGTGAGGGTAGCCACAACCTGCGGGTCATCCATTAAACTCTGGAGATATTTAGAGGCCCCGACAAAACAAGTCGCATTATCGCTGTAATAATTTGAGGGAAACCATTGCGGCCTGCAAAGCGTCTTAGAGTATGCAAAACACCCTCACTGGATAGGTCATCAATCAATTCAATATGAATCGCTCTGGTTACCGCACATGTGAATAGACGGCATATACCTTTATGATATTACCGGGCGATTCTCTGACATGAATCGCTCCGGTGTAGTCTACCCCGGTTACCTGAAATGGTTCAGTCCTTTGTACCCTGAACTCAGGCAAGGGAGGTAGATCAACTGGGGAGTAAGACTTACCCTGTAATCTTTTACAGATAGTACAGCTATTGTGGATCCCTTTAATTGCTTGTCCCATCTTAGGGATCCACCAACGTTGTTGCATATATGCCAGAACATAATTTACGCCAAAATGTAGGCAGGTCCTATGGCATTGGCGAATCAACAGTTTGGTAATCAAATGAGAGGAGCTAAGGAGGACAGGATATTTCGCAGAATCAATAATGTCCGCCTTTTGTATCCTGCCTCTACACTTAATTATGCCTCCTTCCATATATAATCCTAACTGCCTCATTAAGTTTGAGGGTTTGGCCTTTGACTCCTTGTTCAGGATTTGATGTTCAGTAGGATAAGATTCCTTTTGTACTAAACATATTAGTTTGCTTCTGCTGATCTCAATTCATGGAGTCTGATATGCTTCGAATCTTCACTAAGGAAAGACCCGTAAGCCCGACTTTTCATGTTGTTAATGAAATGGTATATCCATGCAAATACCCATATTACTTGATCATAGCTGCCGTAACGTTCCCACTCTACCAACTTGTTATCCTGATGTGTAGTACTCACATTCGAACTACTTAACACATCATCTTGGGGCCGACTTGAAGGAACAGACATGCATTCCCTGAAATCCTGAGGCCATTCAGTTGGAGATGTAAGCCATGGAGGTCCATGCCACCAAATAGAGGATGACATAAACTGCTGCGCCGAGATCCCCCGGGAAATGTTGTCACTGGGGTTATCCCTGGTGCTCACATAGCGAAATTTAGCTGTAGGAACTAAGTTATGTATCTCATCAGTGCGATTAGAAACATAAACAGGTAACACTTTCTGGCTGTGTACCCATGAAAGCGCTATTTGACTGGCGCTCCAGACATAGACGTTATTAATCTGTAGTATGTCTGCATAAGCGTCCAGTGTAAACTTTATTAGACGAGCAGACAGAAGCAATGCAGTAAGTTCTAATTTAGGAACTGTAATCTCTTTATAGGGGCTACTTTGGCCTTCGCTATAGCCAGTGTCGCTTCACTACCATTGCATATGTATATGGCAGTACCGTACACCACTATTACTAGCATCAGAAAAGGCATGTAGATCCACTTGTTGACCACTAATAACCTGACGATTAAGTTGACCTTGCAACATGTGGAAAGGTCCGACCGAATCAACGGCCAAGTATCTTGTAACTCAGTCGGGAGGGGCGTGTCCCAATCTAGTCGTAGCCGCCACAGTTGCTGTAAAAACATACGAGCACGGATAGTTACAGGCAGCAAAAAACCTAGGGGATCAAACAACCTCGCTGACAAGCTTAAGCAGTTTCGCTTGGTCATAAGCTCACTGCCGCATGGGGTGTCACAGAAGGATATACAATCTGTGGTAGTGTCCCATTTGTGGCCTAAAAACTTCACCTCACTATTCTCAGTAGCTACACCGTCAGAAGCAAATTGACCTTTCAAAAGACCACTATTAGTGGCCCATTCTCTTAAGTATAAATGAGCCTTGGCAAATATATCGCGGATCTCCCAGCATCTTTCGAGCAATAAATCTTCATCGTCTCCAGTGCCCTCAAGATTGTCCACATAGATTCCCTGCTTGATCTCATTCTTGAAGTCAGGATCTAGTCCAGCCTCCTCAAGATGACGCAAGATAGTAGCGTTGAGAAGGAACTGGGAACAGGACGACTCGAATAAGACGACTCTGAACCTGTAGACCAGATACTCTGAATCTAGATCCATTGGGTCCCGCGGCCATAAAAATCTTGTCGAGTCCCTGTCTTCACGGTGGAGTTGAAGCATCAGGAAGGCCTTCTCAATATTGGCGACCCATGCAAACTTATGACATCTGAAGCGCAACATAATTTGCGCTAGATCAGAGACCAGGGACGGACCCGTGTACAGACAATCATTCAGGCTATAGGAGCGATCACTGGATTTAGCAGAGCAATCATACACAATACGAACAGGAGTGGTGGAACTGTCCTTTTTAATCCCATGGTGAGCAAGGTAATGGATGTTATCCCCATACTCACTGAGATCTACTCTCTCCACAAATCCACGTTGTACCTGCTCGGCTAAAAACTGCCGCATAAGTCTCACACATAACTTGGATCCTTGACAAACTGCTTCTGAAGGCCACGTAACCTACCAAGTGTTAGATGGAAATTAGTAGGTAATTTACTCTTGTTATCATTCCAAGGGAGCCTTACCACATACTGACCCCTGCCAGAGTCATACGTTACAGTCTCTTCATACGAGCTTAACGCTAGCTTGGACTCACGATCAAGTTCATGTGGGTCAATTCCAATATTGTCCAAGTCCCATAGCTTATCTATATCAGTACATGTATTATCAGGCACCTTTGGCCTAATATATTTATCTATGGGGCTTACTGCTACCTTGAGGACCGTAACCACCTCCACCTGTGTGTCTTGAGAGGAAGTGTCATAGGATCCAGAAATGGCATACCCTTGGATCGTGGGGAGCATTATTAGCTTATCTACCCGCCGATATCCAGGGTGAACCAGGTCGTAGTAATAATCAGCTCCGACCAGTAGCATAATACCATTGTTAGCAGAGAGTTGATCATCAGCCAGTTTATATCCCTTGCTTCTGAGATATTTCAAAAAGTGGTTGAATCTCTGATGCTATATAGAAACTGGGTAGTGTGTCGACCACAACAGCCTTGATGGGACATACCTTTTTTCTATAAACATAGAAAATCTCCACTATATCATAGTCACTGGAATCTATTTCACCAGTGAAACCATGGAGACACAAATTCTCTTGATCCTTGCTGGTACACTTGAGCTGGGGTAATGATGACCGCAGAACGAATGACCTCTGTGAGCACTGGTCAAGTAAGGTGCGTGTCATTATAGTATTATTATTACTCCCACTACTGGCAGCATCATAGTAGGAAGCAATTGACATTCTCGAGAAGCAATGGACATGGCAGTTACCTTATCACCCTCGCTCTTACTTTTCTCATGTGACTCTTTGGGGGTTCTCCCCTTTTCTTTGCCGTCGTGCTGATCAGACTGGGTGCAAAGGGAAAACCAATGTTTCCCCTTGCAATACTTACAAGGTTTGATGTAGGAATTGGTGCAATTACTGTTGAAGTGGTCTCTTGCCAGACAGATGGTATATAACTTATGCGATTTAGCCTTGCCAATCTTCTGTGTAGCCTTAGGATACTTAGGACACTGGTACCACAGATGACCGTGGACACTGCACAACTTACAACCTAATGATATTGGCCTTTTCTGTTTAGGAGAAGTCTGTACTGGGAAAGCTGCAGTAGATGGCGACATCTCCACTTGTCGGTAGTGTCCAGTACTCTCCATATTGAAGACTTCAGTCTGGTACACCTGCACCAACACTTCCAAGTTTAGTGGAGAGTCGCTTAGTTGTCGTCTTAAGATTTCCCTTAGGGGAGAGGGTATCTTATTCAAGATATTCACACTAAATATCTCCTCCTTGGTGACGGCCATTGTCTCCATAGCTCGGATGAGGCTCTCAAAGGAGGCATAGTACTCCTTTCGGGCCGTCACATCATAGGATGGAGGATCTAGCATGAAGAACTTAGTAATTAACGCGGTCTTGATGACTTCCACTCTCCCGTAAGTTCTCTTCAGCAACTCCACTGCAGACTCGTAGCTGGTAACTTCTAGCTTGTACCCATCGACTAACTTCAATGCCTCCCCTTTAAATTGACCACGGAGATATGTGAACCTTTGGATGGATGTGAGTGTTTTATTATGATGGACGGAACACTCAAAAATATCCCAAAATCCAGTCCAGGTAGCCGAATCCCCGAAAAAAGGTAGGCAAAGTAAGCTTCGGCAGGTTAAAACCAGTCGCCTTTGGTGTACCGGTATCCTTAACAGAGGTTGATTCTTGGGTGGAAGATAGTCTGGCTAAGGCTGTATTAACATCCTCAAAGTACTCAAGATCTGCCGACATTTCTTCTTCCACATCGTCAGTAACTGTCAATAAACCATATACCTGCTGAGCATAACTATCATAAGTAGCTAGCGATTTAGTAACAGTAGCGAATTTACCCTTTATTTGATCAGCCGTGGCACTTAATAAAAATTCATCAAGATCTCTTAAACATCTATTTAAACTTCCCTTCATCCCTCGCTTAAGAATCTTAAGTTTCTTTAAATCTGTCATCGTTAAGTCTATTAGGCTATTAACTCTCTAAACTATAAAGCAAACTATTACACAAATTAATTTAAATTAAAAAATGTGGCAATAGCATTGCCACTCCCAATTTGGAAACGGTCATTAGGCTACTAGCTGCAGTAGGATGAATTAATGGAGCAAATCGACAAATAGAAGAAACAAACTAGGGCTAGAGAAAGAAGGGTAAATGAAAAGAACTGACTAGGCTAGTATTAGGTATTAGGCCTAGCCCAGCTGCCCATCCCACAATCATGAGGTCTGTTGGCTGTCAATCGCTTAGGAATCAACAGAGACCGAACCCCATGACCGTAATTAGGCAACTAGGCTATAAAATTTAATTAAATGAGTCACATGAGAACCCTCCCCACCGGCAAATGTAATTAAGTGAGTCTCATGATAAAACACAACGAACACCACAGGCACACAACCAAAGCGAAAGAACAGCTACCAGACACCTGCAGGCCTAGCCTGCCTAGCCTAGCCAAGCCTACGAGCACGAAATGGTTTCCGACGAAATTACCCCTACCCCAATATCCAGCCCAGCCATCCCACCAAAAAACGCCAAGGATCACACGCCCAAAGAAAACTGGTAACTAGCCCCATAAAAGATAGGGACGGCGCCTAACTGGAAAAAAACAAAGGGAATAAGCCGGGTCTACAATAGGGAAACGGAAGTCGGCCCAACATCGCGGGGCGGCAGCCAATTGTTAGCCCACAAGCGTCAAGGAAGCAAACAAAATGGTACTACGGTAAGGAAGCCTTAGGGCACAAAGGACCATTATTTGTCGGGAATTTAGATAGAGAGGTTAAATTGCGTATCACTGGTACATGAAATAACCCAACAAATAGTTATAATATAATTACCAACGACGTAGTCGTCGATGGGTGTAATCCAGTCCCCCACACACGGCTAATTCAATTGCATGGCATGTAGGAATGTTCACATAATACAATATCGATACAATGAACTTAGCTTAGAGGACTGGTGATGTAGGACTGTTGTTATAGATTAATAATTGTAGCACATGGTGAACTGTGAGTTGAGTCAGAGCCGGAGGGGGGGAGATGTTGGTTGTATGGTGTTGATTGAGAGACTAAACGGCCGGCGTCCGATCGCTTCGCGAAATTACATATGGCTGCCGGCTCATAATAATTATAACCCATAACTTGGTTTCATAATACATCTAGAGCTGATGTAGATATTTATACATTACAGTTAATATTTAACCTATACTTAAGAATAAACTACAATACAAAAAGAACCAGCCGAAATCGTACAAGCGATACGATACCGCCAAATTCAAATGTCCTATTGGACCTAAAACTGTCGGGATCATTACCCTATTCCCGACAATTGCCACGCCTGAGAGAAGGCGTACAACAAAGATAGTGCATATTAATCTGAATAAGAAGTATCATTCCAGACATTCAAAGCCAGGCTGCACAGTAAAATCAAATGTAGAATAAATTACTTCAGACAAATCAAATGTTCATGGAGAGCCTCCTAAAAAGGTACTCTCTATTCAACCTCTGTATAAGTCTGCCGATGAATCTGTAAATCTAACAAGATGTGAGCTTCCCCAAGGTAACTCTCTAGCTTTACAACAGTGGGAAGAGAAGCTGATACATCTTGATGACTCTCAAAAACAAGATCTGAACCTTATCCTATAGAAGTACCCGTCCATCTGCCGAGATCATCCAGGAGAATGTACTCTCATTGAACATGACATAACTCTTGTAGATAATGCAAAACCTACTAAACAGTCCCCATACAGAGTTAGCCCTGAGAAGAGTCGACGTCTGCATAAGGCCGTGCAGTACCTCCAGGACAACCACCAAGCCGAGCCCTCCTGCAGTCCATGGGCGTCTCCTGTCTGTTGATGCGCAAACTGGATGGCACGGATTGACTCTGCACAGACTACCAACAGCTCAATCAAGTCACTAAAGTTGACTCTTCCCCACTACCAAGATTGGATGATGCTGGCCTCACCATCAATCTGCAGAAGAGTGAATTCGGGCGAGGGACCGTGACCTACCTTGGACATGAGGTTGGCCAAGGTCGCACTAGACCCAGGGCTGCTGACATCCAGGCTATTCTATATTTTCCTCGACCAACCACCAAGCAGGCCCTGAGGGCATGGCCGGCTTCTACCGCCAGTTCTGCCCACAATTTGCAGTGGAGTCGGCCCCTATGATGGATCTCATCAGTCCAAAACAACCTTTTGAGTGGACTGAAGAATGCAAGGTTGCTTTCAACAACATACAAGCATTTCTCTCCAGTCATCCTGTTCCCCATGCACCTGACTTGGCCCAGCCGTTTGAGCTACAAGTCGACGCCAGCAATCGGTTATGTGGGGTGGTAATACTACATTAAGATCCAGTCACTCATGTACTCCATCCTGTAGTGCATTACAGCAGCAAGTTCTCGAGTGCCCAAGAAAACTATTCCACTATAGAGAAAGAGTGTTTAGCTATTATACTAGCCTTAGTATCTCTGTCAAAATTCTATACATCCAGTAATTGCCCAAACTGATCATAATCCTATTAAGTTCATAAACAATATGAAGAATCAAAATATGAGGCTAATGCGATGGTCCCTATATTTACAAGAATACAACCTAGAGATCAGACACATAAAAGGGACGCAAATCATCCTGGCAGACACACGGTCCAGAGTTCACAGTTATGTCACTTAGTAAATATCTCACCACATAACATCCCTCTAGGGGGGGAAGTATAACGCACATATTAGATTCTAAATGTTTAGTTTTTAATTAAGTTCTTTTCTGAATCCATATTTTGTTCAAGTTTGAGGTTCGTAACCTTATTGTTTTGTTTTGGTATTCATAGTTCTTTAGGGGTTCAGTTACGAGGTTCACAATAATATTTTTGAATTTCCTTCATGACTAAGATTTTGAAGTTTCGATAGTTCACCTGAATCTCTGAATTCCCGTGTTCCTGTTTCAAGGAGTCATTACCTCAAACCGTTATTATAGTCCAGCCAGGACTGGCTGTGCTAAGTAGTGAAAAAATATTATTATGTAATCTCGCTGCCTCGTGTTTATTATTCTCATTATTACAGTCACAGTGAACCTCGGCTATCAACCTAACTCACTTATCAGTCATATTCAATGTTTTATATTTGTTTGACGTTACTATGTTTGTATATAATTATGTTGTTTGTTTTGTTAAATTAATACATAATATTTATTTTGTGTGTACTTTTTCACTCATAATCAATGATTTAACTGTTTTTGTTTGTGTGTCAAAGTGAGTCATTATCATCAACAAAAAATACTTAATTTTAAATCAATCCAACTTGGAACCTGGCCCTGATTTTGATATGCGTAACATTATATATATATATATATATATATATATATATTGCGTTGTGTGTGTGTAAGTGTGAGAGTCCGAGTGTAGGGGGTGAGACAGTGAAGCACGGGAACGAGGTGGCTTCAGAGAAGGGGTCGTTTCGGGCCATGAGTGAGCACCGTGCCTCATGTGAAGGCAAGATGGCAGGTGCTCGTTGTACTCTACGTGCTTCACATGTCTCACTCCCTAGACTGGAACAAGACCTCACGGGCTTCACTGTTCATTGTAAAGCGGTGAATGTTAAGGCTCTCAGCCTATGCCCGAGAGGAAGTAAGTTGGAATATAGAAAAAAAAAAAAAAAAATATATATATATATATATATTACTGAGTAAAGGGTCAGTAATATATATATATATATATATTTTATTTTTTTTCATTGTAAAGCGGTGAATGTTAAGGCTCTCAGCCTATGCCCGAGAGGAAGTAAGTTGGAATATAGAAAAAAAAATAAAAATAAAAATATATATATATATATATATTACTGAGTAAAGGGTCAGTAATATATATATAATTATATATATATATTTTTCTTTTTTTTTTTTCTATATTCCAACTTACTTCCTCTCGGGCATTGGCTGAGAGCCTTAACATTCACCGCTTTACAATGAACAGTGAAGCCCGTGAGGTCTTGTTCCAGTCTAGGGAGTGAGACATGTGAAGCACGTAGAGTACAACGAGCACCTGCCATCTTGCCTTCACATGAGGCACGGTGCTCACTCATGGCCCGAAACACCCTGAAACGACCCCTTCTCTGAAGCCACCTCGTTCCCGTGCTTCACTGTCTCACCCCCTACACTCGGACTCTCACACTTACACACACACAACGCAATATATATATATATATATATATATAATGTTACGCATATCAAAATCAGGGCCAGGTTCCAAGTTGGATTGATTTAAAATTAAGTATTTTTTGTTGATGATAATGACTCACTTTGACACACAAACAAAAACAGTTAAATCATTGATTATGAGTGAAAAAGTACACACAAAATAAATATTATGTATTAATTTAACAAAACAAACAACATAATTATATACAAACATAGTAACGTCAAACAAATATAAAACATTGAATATGACTGATAAGTGAGTTAGGTTGATAGCCGAGGTTCACTGTGACTGTAATAATGAGAATAATAAACACGAGGCAGCGAGATTACATAATAATATTTTTTCACTACTTAGCACAGCCAGTCCTGGCTGGACTATAATAACGGTTTGAGGTAATGACTCCTTGAAACAGGAACACGGGAATTCAGAGATTCAGGTGAACTATCGAAACTTCAAAATCTTAGTCATGAAGGAAATTCAAAAATATTATTGTGAACCTCGTAACTGAACCCCTAAAGAACTATGAATACCAAAACAAAACAATAAGGTTACGAACCTCAAACTTGAACAAAATATGGATTCAGAAAAGAACTTAATTAAAAAACTAAACATTTAGAATCTAATATGTGCGTTATACTTCCCCCCCTAGAGGGATGTTATGTGGTGAGATATTTACTAAGTGACATAACTGTGAACTCTGGACCGTGTGTCTGCCAGGATGATTTGCGTCCCTTTTATGTGTCTGATCTCTAGGTTGTATTCTTGTAAATATAGGGACCATCGCATTAGCCTCATATTTTGATTCTTCATATTGTTTATGAACTTAATAGGATTATGATCAGTTTGGGCAATTACTGGATGTATAGAATTTTGACAGAGATACTAAGGCTAGTATAATAGCTAAACACTCTTTCTCTATAGTGGAATAGTTTTCTTGGGCACTCGAGAACTTGCTGCTGTAATGCACTACAGGATGGAGTACATGAGTGACTGGATCTTAATGTAGTATTACCACCCCACATAACCGATTGCTGGCGTCGACTTGTAGCTCAAACGGCTGGGCCAAGTCAGGTGCATGGGGAACAGGATGACTGGAGAGAAATGCTTGTATGTTGTTGAAAGCAACCTTGCATTCTTCAGTCCACTCAAAAGGTTGTTTTGGACTGATGAGATCCATCATAGGGGCCGACTCCACTGCAAATTGTGGGCAGAACTGGCGGTAGAAGCCGGCCATGCCCTCAGGGCCTGCTTGGTGGTTGGTCGAGGAAAATATAGAATAGCCTGGATGTCAGCAGCCCTGGGTCTAGTGCGACCTTGGCCAACCTCATGTCCAAGGTAGGTCACGGTCCCTCGCCCGAATTCACTCTTCTGCAGATTGATGGTGAGGCCAGCATCATCCAATCTTGGTAGTGGGGAAGAGTCAACTTTAGTGACTTGATTGAGCTGTTGGTAGTCTGTGCAGAGTCAATCCGTGCCATCCAGTTTGCGCATCAACAGACAGGAGACGCCCATGGACTGCAGGAGGGCTCGGCTTGGTGGTTGTCCTGGAGGTACTGCACGGCCTTATGCAGACGTCGACTCTTCTCAGGGCTAACTCTGTATGGGGACTGTTTAGTAGGTTTTGCATTATCTACAAGAGTTATGTCATGTTCAATGAGAGTACATTCTCCTGGATGATCTCGGCAGATGGACGGGTACTTCTATAGGATAAGGTTCAGATCTTGTTTTTGAGAGTCATCAAGATGTATCAGCTTCTCTTCCCACTGTTGTAAAGCTAGAGAGTTACCTTGGGGAAGCTCACATCTTGTTAGATTTACAGATTCATCGGCAGACTTATACAGAGGTTGAATAGAGAGTACCTTTTTAGGAGGCTCTCCATGAACATTTGATTTGTCTGAAGTAATTTATTCTACATTTGATTTTACTGTGCAGCCTGGCTTTGAATGTCTGGAATGATACTTCTTATTCAGATTAATATGCACTATCTTTGTTGTACGCCTTCTCTCAGGCGTGGCAATTGTCGGGAATAGGGTAATGATCCCGACAGTTTTAGGTCCAATAGGACATTTGAATTTGGCGGTATCGTATCGCTTGTACGATTTCGGCTGGTTCTTTTTGTATTGTAGTTTATTCTTAAGTATAGGTTAAATATTAACTGTAATGTATAAATATCTACATCAGCTCTAGATGTATTATGAAACCAAGTTATGGGTTATAATTATTATGAGCCGGCAGCCATATGTAATTTCGCGAAGCGATCGGACGCCGGCCGTTTAGTCTCTCAATCAACACCATACAACCAACATCTCCCCCCCTCCGGCTCTGACTCAACTCACAGTTCACCATGTGCTACAATTATTAATCTATAACAACAGTCCTACATCACCAGTCCTCTAAGCTAAGTTCATTGTATCGATATTGTATTATGTGAACATTCCTACATGCCATGCAATTGAATTAGCCGTGTGTGGGGGACTGGATTACACCCATCGACGACTACGTCGTTGGTAATTATATTATAACTATTTGTTGGGTTATTTCATGTACCAGTGATACGCAATTTAACCTCTCTATCTAAATTCCCGACAAATAATGGTCCTTTGTGCCCTAAGGCTTCCTTACCGTAGTACCATTTTGTTTGCTTCCTTGACGCTTGTGGGCTAACAATTGGCTGCCGCCCCGCGATGTTGGGCCGACTTCCGTTTCCCTATTGTAGACCCGGCTTATTCCCTTTGTTTTTTTCCAGTTAGGCGCCGTCCCTATCTTTTATGGGGCTAGTTACCAGGTTTTTTTGGGCGTGTGATCCTTGGCGTTTTTTGGTGGGATGGCTGGGCTGGATATTGGGGTAGGGGTAATTTCGTCGGAAACCATTTCGTGCTCGTAGGCTTGGCTAGGCTAGGCAGGCTAGGCCTGCAGGTGTCTGGTAGCTGTTCTTTCGCTTTGGTGGTGTGCCTGTGGTGTTCGTTGTGTTTTATCATGAGACTCACTTAATTACATTTGCCGGTGGGGAGGGTTCTCATGTGACTCATTTAATTAAATTTTATAGCCTAGTTGCCTAATTACGGTCATGGGGTTCGGTCTCTGTTGATTCCTAAGCGATTGACAGCCAACAGACCTCATGATTGTGGGATGGGCAGCTGGGCTAGGCCTAATACCTAATACTAGCCTAGTCAGTTCTTTTCATTTACCCTTCTTTCTCTAGCCCTAGTTTGTTTCTTCTATTTGTCGATTTGCTCCATTAATTCATCCTACTGCAGCTAGTAGCCTAATGACCGTTTCCAAATTGGGAGTGGCAATGCTATTGCCACATTTTTTAATTTAAATTAATTTGTGTAATAGTTTGCTTTATAGTTTAGAGAGTTAATAGCCTAATAGACTTAACGATGACAGATTTAAAGAAACTTAAGATTCTTAAGCGAGGGATGAAGGGAAGTTTAAATAGATGTTTAAGAGATCTTGATGAATTTTTATTAAGTGCCACGGCTGATCAAATAAAGGGTAAATTCGCTACTGTTACTAAATCGCTAGCTACTTATGATAGTTATGCTCAGCAGGTATATGGTTTATTGACAGTTACTGACGATGTGGAAGAAGAAATGTCGGCAGATCTTGAGTACTTTGAGGATGTTAATACAGCCTTAGCCAGACTATCTTCCACCCAAGAATCAACCTCTGTTAAGGATACCGGTACACCAAAGGCGACTGGTTTTAACCTGCCGAAGCTTACTTTGCCTACCTTTTTCGGGGATTCGGCTACCTGGACTGGATTTTGGGATATTTTTGAGTGTTCCGTCCATCATAATAAAACACTCACATCCATCCAAAGGTTCACATATCTCCGTGGTCAATTGAAAGGGGAGGCATTGAAGTTAGTCGATGGGTACAAGCTAGAAGTTACCAGCTACGAGTCTGCAGTGGAGTTGCTGAAGAGAACTTACGGGAGAGTGGAAGTCATCAAGACCGCGTTAATTACTAAGTTCTTCATGCTAGATCCTCCATCCTATGATGTGACGGCCCTAAAGGAGTACTATGCCTCCTTTGAGAGCCTCATCCGAGCTATGGAGACAATGGCCGTCACCAAGGAGGAGATATTTAGTGTGAATATCTTGAATAAGATACCCTCTCCCCTAAGGGAAATCTTAAGACGACAACTAAGCGACTCTCCACTAAACTTGGAAGTGTTGGTGCAGGTGTACCAGACTGAAGTCTTCAATATGGAGAGTACTGGACACTACCGACAAGTGGAGATGTCGCCATCTACTGCAGCTTTCCCAGTACAGACTTCTCCTAAACAGAAAAGGCCAATATCATTAGGTTGTAAGTTGTGCAGTGTCCACGGTCATCTGTGGTACCAGTGTCCTAAGTATCCTAAGGCTACACAGAAGATTGGCAAGGCTAAATCGCATAAGTTATATACCATCTGTCTGGCAAGAGACCACTTCAACAGTAATTGCACCAATTCCTACATCAAACCTTGTAAGTATTGCAAGGGGAAACATTGGTTTTCCCTTTGCACCCAGTCTGATCAGCACGACGGCAAAGAAAAGGGGAGAACCCCCAAAGAGTCACATGAGAAAAGTAAGAGCGAGGGTGATAAGGTAACTGCCATGTCCATTGCTTCTCGAGAATGTCAATTGCTTCCTACTATGATGCTGCCAGTAGTGGGGAGTAATAATAATACTATAATGACACGCACCTTACTTGACCAGTGCTCACAGAGGTCATTCGTTCTGCGGTCATCATTACCCCAGCTCAAGTGTACCAGCAAGGATCAAGAGAATTTGTGTCTCCATGGTTTCACTGGTGAAATAGATTCCAGTGACTATGATATAGTGGAGATTTTCTATGTTTATAGAAAAAAGGTATGTCCCATCAAGGCTGTTGTGGTCGACACACTACCCAGTTTCTATATAGCATCAGAGATTCAACCACTTTTTGAAATATCTCAGAAGCAAGGGATATAAACTGGCTGATGATCAACTCTCTGCTAACAATGGTATTATGCTACTGGTCGGAGCTGATTATTACTACGACCTGGTTCACCCTGGATATCGGCGGGTAGATAAGCTAATAATGCTCCCCACGATCCAAGGGTATGCCATTTCTGGATCCTATGACACTTCCTCTCAAGACACACAGGTGGAGGTGGTTACGGTCCTCAAGGTAGCAGTAAGCCCCATAGATAAATATATTAGGCCAAAGGTGCCTGATAATACATGTACTGATATAGATAAGCTATGGGACTTGGACAATATTGGAATTGACCCACATGAACTTGATCGTGAGTCCAAGCTAGCGTTAAGCTCGTATGAAGAGACTGTAACGTATGACTCTGGCAGGGGTCAGTATGTGGTAAGGCTCCCTTGGAATGATAACAAGAGTAAATTACCTACTAATTTCCATCTAACACTTGGTAGGTTACGTGGCCTTCAGAAGCAGTTTGTCAAGGATCCAAATTATTGTGAGACTTATGCGGCAGTTTTAGCCGAGCAGGTACAACGTGGATTTGTGGAGAGAGTAGATCTCAGTGAGTATGGGGATAACATCCATTACCTTGCTCACCATGGGATTAAAAAGGACAGTTCCACCACTCCTGTTCGTATTGTGTATGATTGCTCTGCTAAATCCAGTGATCGCTCCTATAGCCTGAATGATTGTCTGTACACGGGTCCGTCCCTGGTCTCTGATCTAGCGCAAATTATGTTGCGCTTCAGATGTCATAAGTTTGCATGGGTCGCCAATATTGAGAAGGCCTTCCTGATGCTTCAACTCCACCGTGAAGACAGGGACTCGACAAGATTTTTATGGCCGCGGGACCCAATGGATCTAGATTCAGAGTATCTGGTCTACAGGTTCAGAGTCGTCTTATTCGAGTCGTCCTGTTCCCAGTTCCTTCTCAACGCTACTATCTTGCGTCATCTTGAGGAGGCTGGACTAGATCCTGACTTCAAGAATGAGATCAAGCAGGGAATCTATGTGGACAATCTTGAGGGCACTGGAGACGATGAAGATTTATTGCTCGAAAGATGCTGGGAGATCCGCGATATATTTGCCAAGGCTCATTTATACTTAAGAGAATGGGCCACTAATAGTGGTCTTTTGAAAGGTCAATTTGCTTCTGACGGTGTAGCTACTGAGAATAGTGAGGTGAAGTTTTTAGGCCACAAATGGGACACTACCACAGATTGTATATCCTTCTGTGACACCCCATGCGGCAGTGAGCTTATGACCAAGCGAAACTGCTTAAGCTTGTCAGCGAGGTTGTTTGATCCCCTAGGTTTTTTGCTGCCTGTAACTATCCGTGCTCGTATGTTTTTACAGCAACTGTGGCGGCTAAGACTAGATTGGGACACGCCCCTCCCGACTGAGTTACAAGATACTTGGCCGTTGATTCGGTCGGACCTTTCCACATGTTGCAAGGTCCAACTTAATCGTCAGGTTATTAGTGGTCAACAAGTGGATCTACATGCCTTTTCTGATGCTAGTAATAGTGTGTACGGTACTGCCATATACATATGCAATGGTAGTGAAGCGACACTGGCTATAGCGAAGGCCAAAGTAGCCCCTATAAAGAGATTACAGTTCCTAAATTAGAACTTACTGCATTGCTTCTGTCTGCTCGTCTAATAAAGTTTACACTGGACGCTTATGCAGACATACTACAGATTAATAACGTCTATGTCTGGAGCGCCAGTCAAATAGCGCTTTCATGGGTACACAGCCAGAAAGTGTTACCTGTTTATGTTTCTAATCGCACTGATGAGATACATAACTTAGTTCCTACAGCTAAATTTCGCTATGTGAGCACCAGGGATAACCCCAGTGACAACATTTCCCGGGGGATCTCGGCGCAGCAGTTTATGTCATCCTCTATTTGGTGGCATGGACCTCCATGGCTTACATCTCCAACTGAATGGCCTCAGGATTTCAGGGAATGCATGTCTGTTCCTTCAAGTCGGCCCCAAGATGATGTGTTAAGTAGTTCGAATGTGAGTACTACACATCAGGATAACAAGTTGGTAGAGTGGGAACGTTACGGCAGCTATGATCAAGTAATATGGGTATTTGCATGGATATACCATTTCATTAACAACATGAAAAGTCGGGCTTACGGGTCTTTCCTTAGTGAAGATTCGAAGCATATCAGACTCCATGAATTGAGATCAGCAGAAGCAAACTAATATGTTTAGTACAAAAGGAATCTTATCCTACTGAACATCAAATCCTGAACAAGGAGTCAAAGGCCAAACCCTCAAACTTAATGAGGCAGTTAGGATTATATATGGAAGGAGGCATAATTAAGTGTAGAGGCAGGATACAAAAGGCGGACATTATTGATTCTGCGAAATATCCTGTCCTCCTTAGCTCCTCTCATTTGATTACCAAACTGTTGATTCGCCAATGCCATAGGACCTGCCTACATTTTGGCGTAAATTATGTTCTGGCATATATGCAACAACGTTGGTGGATCCCTAAGATGGGACAAGCAATTAAAGGGATCCACAATAGCTGTACTATCTGTAAAAGATTACAGGGTAAGTCTTACTCCCCAGTTGATCTACCTCCCTTGCCTGAGTTCAGGGTACAAAGGACTGAACCATTTCAGGTAACCGGGGTAGACTACACCGGAGCGATTCATGTCAGAGAATCGCCCGGTAATATCATAAAGGTATATGCCGTTCTATTCACATGTGCAGTAACCAGAGCGATTCATATTGAATTGATTGACGACCTATCCAGTGAGGGGTTTTTGCATACTCTAAGACGCTTTGCAGGCCGCAATGGTTTCCCTCAAATTATTATGAGCGATAATGCGACTTGTTTTGTCGGGGCCTCTAAATATCTCCAGAGTTTAATGGATGACCCGCAGGTTGTGGCTACCCTCACTGGAAAGGGTTGTCAGTGGAGATTTATACCAGCACGTGCACCATGGTTCGGGGCGATTTGGGAGAGAACTATCAGTATCGTCAAATCTGCCATGAAGAAGGTATTAGGAAGGGCACTGGTGACCAGACGGGAGTTGCAAACCATCTTAATAGAAATTGAGATGTCAGTCAACGACAGGCCCTTGACCTATACCTCGGCAGATGTTGATGACCTCTTACCCATTTCGCCTTCTATGCTAACACGTGGACGAACCCTTAATACCTTTCCTAGATCGTCCGTAAATTATGAAGATCTGCATGACCCTACGTTCGGCAATGCTGACGCCACACATCGTCGCTTCCAGTATGTAAACAAGGTGTCCGACGATCTATGGAAACGGTGGACCCAAGAATATTTGCTGTCTCTTCGCGAGCGTCACTCTCATAAGATCAAAGGGACGAATCAACGATGGCCTCATATTGGGGATATCGTTCTGATTCATGATGAGCGTCCTAGGTTATTTTGGAAGCTTGGGAGGATTATCGATTTGTTCCAGGGCATTGATGGTCTTATTAGGGTTGCTAGAATACGAACTTCGACTGGGGTTACTACTCGCCCAGTCGTAAGGTTATATCCCTTGCAGCAGGATGTAGAACTGCCGGATGATCCTGGCGTCTCTACTGATACCCCTCCGCGGGAGAGTGCTCGTGACAGTGCTCCTCAAGGTGGGGCAGCTGATGATGAGAAGGAAGATCCTCCTCAGGCTTCAGGTGGCGCTCGTCCCAAAAGGAGGGCGGCTATGAGTTCCGTGGATCTTTGGAGATCAAAGATCAAACAAGGTGATCTTTGACTTCGATGTCCTTTTTTTGTTCTCTGTATATAGCTCCTGTATATCATTTTTGGTGGCGGACAATATGTCGGGAATAGGGTAATGATCCCGACAGTTTTAGGTCCAATAGGACATTTGAATTTGGTGGTATCGTATCGCTTGTACGATTTCGGCTGGTTCTTTTTGTATTGTAGTTTATTCTTAAGTATAGGTTAAATATTAACTGTAATGTATAAATATCTACATCAGCTCTAGATGTATTATGAAACCAAGTTATGGGTTATAATTATTATGAGCCGGCAGCCATATGTAATTTCGCGAAGCGATCGGACGCCGGCCCTTCAGTTTCTCAATCAACACCATACAGCCAACATCTCCCCCCCCCCCCCCCGGCTCTGACTCAACCCACAGTTCACCATGTGCTACAAATACTAATTTATAACAACAGTCCTACATCACTAGTCCTCTAAGCTAAGTTCATTGTATCGATATTGTATTATGTGAACATTCCTACATGTCATGCAATTGAATTAGTCGTGTGTAGGGGACTGGATTACACCCATCGAATACCTCGTTGGTAATTATATTAAAACTATTTGTTGGGTTATTTCATGCACCAGTGATATGTAATTTAACCTCTTTATCTAAATTCCCGACAGCAATTATGTAATTCAGATCACAGAGTTTCTCTTTAACACCTTACGAGCGGGTGGGGGAGTATATTTCACTGTGCCGCTCAGCGGAGTGTTTTTACCATAAATGGGGTTGTTTCCGTGCTCTTTTATATGCATAAACAAGACCCAGAGAATAATACAAGTATGTATCCCTGAAAGGGCGTAAATTGAGCTTTCCAGTGACACTCGAACCATCCTTCTACGATCACTGGTTGTCTTGCAACGATCGTACAAACGAAGGGCAAAATCGCTAAAATACGGTAATTTCTTTACATAATTACGTATGTAGCGAGGGAGTGAGGGTGGATGTAAGTGGAGTAAATATCAGTAGGTCCACGGCGGCCGTGGCGAGCGGTCATGAGGTAACCCATGCTCCTCCAGTCACTCGTCTCTCTCTCAGAGCCAATATTGCGCCAAAATTGCACTTGGACTTAAGTCGGGCCCCGCCACATAGTCCAAATTTTTCTATACGGACTTAAGTCGGGCCCCGATAGACAAGGGTTAATTACATAATGTCCTGGATATTTAGCACTCAATGGACTACCTTGAATGGATAAAAAAAATTGAACCTCTTCATCGACAATATTTTCTGACTTTAGATTTCTTATCATAGTTAGATTTCAGTTTTGCTTGATTTACTGTGAGATTTGCTTTAGTAATTTCATGAACCTTAAAAAGGGTTGTTCACAATTTTTCCACATACTGAGAAACAGTCCGAGACTTCACAGAGGGCTTTGAGTCGACCCAAGTTGCTCTCAAAAACTCTCAGAGGTACTCTCACCTCTCACCCAAAAAGCAGTTCAAATGGAGAGAACCCTAGTGACTTTTGGTTACTGTCTCTGAAGGCAAATAGAAGTAAGGGAATACTTTCATCCAAGTCTGATTGTGTATCGATACAGAACTTACGAATCATCTTCTTGAGTTTTGTTAAATCTTTACTGTGCTCCCTGTGACTCACGATGGTAATATGTAGACTGGTACTGTTCGACTCCCAATTTCTTCATCACTCTGGAAAGTAATTCTGATGATAAATTCGTCCCCTAATAAGACTGAATTAACTTTTGAATACCAAATTGAGTGAAAAGTTTGACTATTGCTTTGGTTACGGTTTGTAGTTTGTAGTAGGGTTTTTTAACACCTAAGTGGCCATGTACTCCGTCATGAGCTACACCAATAATCTTCTCTCTGAATTATGTAGGTTACACAACCTGATCTACTGTTGCCCAATCCTCCGATACTGAATCTAAGGGTCTGAATTTTCTCATCAGTGGTTCTACATCCAGATACAATATTGGGTGCATATTGTCTGAGGACTTATCCATCACCTTCTCAATCAAACTTGGGTCACTCTTCTGCGCCTCAATCAGATAGTCTTTGGAAATTGGTAAATTGCTAAAAGTGTCTTCGGATGGAGTCTGAAAATCCACTACTGGTTCGGGTGGTTTCTTGTTTGCTTGTAGTCGTGTGACGGCACAGCTTGGAAACAAATGTAGATGTTCCTTTTCAAGGCTAAGAGAGGGACTGAGCAACGCAGGCTGACATTCAACTACTGGGTTTGGAACTATAAGCCCGCCAGTTTGATCATTAGCTGTCAGAAAGTGGGCCTATTTCACAGGTAGAGGATCATCATACACTCCTACAACAACCGGACCAGATAACAGGTCACTTTCAAAATATATTTTAGCAAGGGGTACACAGGGATATCCTGATAAATCTTTCAGGAGAACATGTTTACCTGTATAGGCAGTCTCTATTCCAGGCACCATTTTACATAAAACGATGCTCTGAGAGGCTGTAGCGTCACGTAAGACTGTTACATCTGTTTTAGGTTGGTTATGAGTGAGAGATATCTTACCAGGAAATTTAAACCATAAAATTAATTCCTCAGAATCACTCGCAAAAACTGAAATGCTACATGTTGGGTTGCTCTCTCGCTGGCTGTCTTTAGGTTTCACAGAATTTTGGTTAGATTTTTTCTCAGTGTTAATACTGAGTTAAGGTTTTGGTTTTGTGTGTCTGATATATTGTGGGGTCGTAGTTCAAAGACAACCAACAGCGTTTATCAGGGCAAGTTGTGATATTATGTCCTTCCTGTCTACAATATGAACAGACTTCGCCTTTCTCCACATTGTTGTTAGAAGAATTTGACCTACCAGTACCATACTGAGTTTTGGGAATAGATCCAGAGCCAGACTTTACACATTTCTTATCCTCATTTCTTACATTCGAGTCACGATGTACAAAGGAATATGAGTCAGCTGTGACAGCATCTTTGTGTATTTCTGTGATCACTTTGTCTTCAAGATGTAATTGTATCTCTTGTGGAACTCGCCTTTTAAACTCTTCCATAATCATCAAGTTCCTTAGTTCATTTAAAGTATTGACTTTACTAGCATTTAACCATTTATCAAAGATTCTATGTTTTTGGTTAACAAATTCTACATAAGCAATGTCAGAGTTCTTGGTCATATTCCTAAATGCTTGTCTGTAACCTTCCACAGTCAGTTCATATGTTGTCAACCCTGTTTTCCTAACCAAGTCATAATCTTTTGATTCCTCGGGTGAAAGATTATAATACACAAGAGCTGCCTTTCCTTTTAGCACTGTCTGTAAGAGTATAGTTCAAGAGACTTATGGCCATTCAAGAGTATTAGCAGTCTTCTTGAACTGTCTGAAAAGTTTCTGGATCATTCTCGTCAGAACTAGGCACCATGCAACTCTCTCTAGTTACGTCAAATCTAGGAGTTGGAGGAGTGCTTGGATTTGTGTTCCCGAGTCTAGCTAGTTCTAACTCTAAAACTAACTTTTGTTTTTCTACCTCAGGTTTTTGTATTTCTGCCTCGACTTTTTCACCTTCTACTAAATCCTTTTTTCCTCTTTTTCGGTTTATAATGATAGCATTTATAACTGAAGTTATCTTTCTTTTTCTGCTTCACTCCTATGAAATGTTTGGCTTTTATACCCAGTCTGTACCTGATGGAAGAATATGGGACTTTACTAGGCTCTACATTACTACCGCCTTAACCCCTCCGACACCAGGGACGCACGTTATGCACCGCCTATGTACGTAACCCACAGTACCAGCGATGCAACGTATGTGACCGCCTAGATTATTCATGTCCAATGGCACCTAGAGGGTTCAGATATGTATGGAAACTACTTTAGGATCCCTCGGAACAATACCAATTGTTGGCAATCCCCCAAGTCCAGCCGCGTGCGTGTGGGTGCGTGCGGGAGTGATAGTCCAGTATATAGGCTAACCATCACCCAATGATAATTGTGACTTACCCCTGTTCTTCAGGACCCCCAAATGACATAGATGAGCAGCTGTATGTTATTTTTCCTTCTTTACTAACCCATCCAATGTGTTTTCAAGACAAACAAATATGAAAAGTGGCTGGTCCTGGAGTGTCATTTATTATTATAACGCTTGGAGTCCAGGGGCTTAAAATCTTGCTTTTTCATGGTATCGTCTATTTCAATCTGATAGTGGCGTGCTAGAGCCTTCCAGTTATCTTTCTTTGAAGTTTTATATATGAATTTGTCACTAGTTGGGTCTTCCATGAAGTCTGCTACGTCAAAACTATCCATTATGTCGTATATGGCTTCTAACATATATATATAGTAATAGCCAAAAGACAAACTCTTAGCACATACATGAAACTCACCTTGGCAGTCTTGAGGACACGTCCTTGTAGTCTCCCACAGGTGTAGTGCACCAGAGAAAAATATGTGATTCACATGTGAATATAATATGATAATGTCGAGTAAATGGTTATGAGAAAATTTCTCAATGCTACTTGAAACAGCAACATTGACAGGAAAAGTACTCTTATAAGACAGCGAAATGAAATATTATAAATAATTTGAACTTTGTAGCAAGGTTCGTAAAGCATTGTTTACATTAGGAGATAATTAGGAATGGTAAATACGGCTCTTAAATAAGTAGGATTTGATCAAATGTGAGATTTAGTAGTTTACAAAATGATTTGCACTAGTAGTATTAAATTTGTGATTATAATAATTAAGAGAATATTATGAGATAGAGTTATTGTGATTTGGAGTTTGTTGGTTCCGCGCTCAAAAGTCGATGAAGTATGACATTCACAGCTATAAACCTCGACTATCCTGGTCACGGCACCATTGATACACATATCAAAATCAGGGCCAGGTTCTAAGTTGGATTGATTTAAAATTAATTATTATTTGTTGATGAAAATGATTAACTTTGACACACAAACAAAACAAGACAAAATATTTATTATGAGTGAAAAAAATACACACAAAAGACATATGAATTTAATTAACAAAATAAAAAACATAATTACAAATATTTACATAAAAAATTATATATAATTGAATACGACTGATAAATAAGTTTAGGTTAATAGCTGAGGTTCACTGTAACTGTAATAATGAGATTAATAAACACGAGGCAGCGAGATCACATAATAATAACTTTTCACTATTTAGCACAGGAAATGGGGTAAGAGCACAGTAGACATAAGTTTCTGTGAAGGAGGTTGGAGTGAATTACCTCGCTACAGCCAGTCCTGGTTGGACAATGATAACGGTCTGAGCTAATGACTCATTGAAACAGGAAAACATGAATTAAAAGATTCAAGTGAAGTATCGAAACTTCAAAATCTTAGTCAGAAAGAAACGTCAAAATTATTAATGTGAACTTCATAAATGAATCCCTAAATAAACTATGAATATCAAAACATAACAATAAGATTATGAACCTCAAACTTGAAAAAATATAGATTCAGAAATGAACTTAATTACGGAAGTAAAGAATCTGAATCTAATATGTGCGTTACAATATATAATATATATATATATATATATATATATATATATATATATATATATATAGATGTTTACAATTGTTTTAATTTTGACAAAGTTTCATACTATAATAAAGGTAAGGTCTGTGGCTTAAGATAGACTACAGGTGAATGCAAGGATCTGTTTGTGTGTTTTCCTTTTGGGCGTCTGTTGTGGTTCACTTTCTTAGCCTGATGTACACGAGTTAATTTAAATTATCCACGTAAACACAGCTAACCTCGTGTTTAATCCTTTGAAAATTATGACGCTAATGCAATCCTTTCGTTCCAGGCTTTTTGTGAAGGGAAAATAATTTTATATATGTGAATACGGAAATGACCCCCCAAATAATTCCATTTAAATATTTGATGATACTTTGTTTTGCTCCCCCCCCCACCCCCAACCCCATCGAGTTCATTGTGCCCCCACTGTTTTTGTTATAGATGCACCCATTGTTTGTTTGCATATGCACCCACTGTTTGTGTTACATATGCACCCAGTGTTTGTTCCATATGCACTCACTGTTTTTGTTACAGATGCACCCACAGTGTTTGTTACATATGCACCGACTGGTTGTGTTACATATGCACCCACTGTTTGTGTTACATATGCACCCACTGTTTTTGTTACATATGCACCCACTGTTTGTGTTACATATGCACCCACTGTTTTTGTTACATATGCACCCACTGTTTTTGTTACAGATGCACCTGCAGTGTTTGTTACATATTATGCACCCACTGTTTGTGTTACATATGCAGCCACTGCTTTTGTTACATATGCACCCACTGTTTGTGTTACATATGCATCCACTGTTAATGTTACATATCCACCCATTGTTGTTGTTACATATTCACCCACTGTTTTTGTTACATATGCACCCATTATTTTTGTTACATATGCACCCACTGTTTTATTTTACATATGCACCCACTGGTTTTGTTACATATGCACCCACTGTTTTCGCTACATATGCACCCACTGTTTGTGTTACATATGCACCCACTGTTTGTGTTACATATCTACCCACTGCTTTTGTTACATATGCACCCACTTTTTTTGTTACATATGCACCCACTGTTGTTGTTACATATGCACCCCCTGTTTGTGTTACATATGCACCCACTGTTTTTGTTACATATGCACCCACTGTTTGTGATACATATGCACCCACTGCTTTTGTTACATATGCACCCACTTGTTTTGTTACATATGCACCCGCTGTTTTTGTTACATATGCACCCACTGTTTGTGTTACAGATGCACCCACTATTTGTGTTACATATGCACCCATTGTTTGTGTTACATATGCATCCACTTTTGTGTGTCTACCTTTAATTGTTCCTGGACTGTGATGGTAAATGTGTTGGTCTATTGTTGATTATGTTGCATGTACCACCACTTTACTTCTGGCTGCAACATTCCAGGCCTCTTGTTGCATCGAATCTCCTGCCGGTATTCAATACTCTGACCCACAAGAATTTTGGGATTTGGAGATGGATGTTCAATTTATTTTACGATGACTAGTAGTATTAGAGTAAATACTATAGTTAAATCGTAATGGTGTAAAAATAACTGGTATATTATTGATACCGGTATATATATTTTGTTATTTCTTTAGGCTATTGTTACCGCAAACTGACAGATTTGGTTCTTCATTTTAACTGCTATGTCTATTAATTAGTTCAGAGTTTCAAATAGTATATAGTTATTAGTGCTAGCAAATCTACTGTTGAATGTAGTATTGTTAATATCGTTCTTAACACCAATATCCTCCAAATGAAATTAATAAAAACATGTGATTCTCCCAGGATTTGAAACTAGGATAAATACAGAACTTACACACTCTAACCATGCCACCTTTTGTTTCCATTTCCTTTATCGCAATATTTTCGTTACTCCTCTCTCCTATTGCTTGCATCCCTCCTCCTCATTTATCCCCCCTCTTACTCTCTTCTTCACCTCCCCTCCCAGCCCTCCTCCTCATTTATCCCCCCTCTTACTCTCTTCTTCCCCTCCCCTCCCAGCCCTCCTCCTCATTTATCCCCCTCTTACTCTCTTCTTCCCCTCCCCTCCCAACCCTCCTCCTCATTTATCCCCCTCTTACTCTTTTCTTCCCCTCCCCTCTCAGCCCTCCTCCTCAATTATCCCCCTCTTACTCTTTTCTTTCCCTCCACTCTCAGCCCTCCTCCTCATTTATCCCCCTCTTACTCTCTTCTACCCCTCCCCTCTCAGCCCTCCTCCTCATTTATCCCCCTCTTACTCTCCTCTTCCCCTCCTCCTCATTTATCCCCCTCTTACTCTCCTCCTCCCCTCCCCTCTCAGCCCTCCTCCTCATTTATCCCCCTCTTACTCTCCTCCTCCCCTCCCCTCTCAGCCCTCCTCCTCATTTATCCCCCTCTTACTCTCCTCTTCCCCTCCCCTCTCAACCCTCCTCCTCATTTATCCCCCTCTTACTCTCCTCTTCCCCTCCCCTCTCAACCCTTCTCCTCATTTATTCCCCTCTTACTCTCCTCTTCCCCTCCCCTCTCAGCGGTCCTCCTCATTTATCCCCCTCTTACTCTCCTCTTTCCCTCCCCTCTCAGCGCTCCTCCTCAATTATCCCCTTCTTACTCTCCTCTTCCCCTCCCCTCTCAGTGGTCCTCCTCATTTATCCTCCTCTTACTCTCCTCTTCCCCTCCCCTCTCAGCGCTCCTCCTCAGTTATCCCCCTCTTACTCTCCTCTTCCCCTCCCCTCTCCTCATTTACCCCCCTCTTACTCTCCTCCTCTCCTCCCCTTCTCTTTTACTCTCAGTGTCCCGAAGATGAAATTCGTCCAACTTAATTTAGGTGACAGACTCATTCAGTGTGAGCTGCTTTGAATGTCTTCCAGAGCCTCACCATTCCTCTCAGACTCTCACTACTCTAAACCAGTCGTCATCAAAGTGAGTCACATAAACTTATGACATTCTGCAATTTAATGTTTCTATATTAATGACAGGGACTAAACAAAAGTGTTCGGTTCCTCATGCACACATGTGAAAGTATTATCTATATTATGGATAATAATATGCATGAGAAGTTGTCCCTGAAACAATATTGATGAACGTTTAGTCAACCGATTAATTTAGTGAAGTGACATATCCCCCTCACATTCTCTCACCTAACCCCTTTGGCACGATGACGTAATTGTCTTCATATTCTGGTTACCATTAGATGATTTTGTTTGGCCTTAAATTTACCTACAGGAATCAAAAGGTTAAACACGATCTCAATAAACCCTCTAAATAACATATGTCCGTCCTAAACTTCATAAAATCGTCATAATTTAACCAAAGTCAAAGATAAAGAGGATTCAACTTGCTAAACATAATTCTTGCCGCTCTCCCTCGTTCCTCAGCGACATAATAGTAACACAGACACCGTTCTTGGTTAACACCCCAATTAGTTAGGATACAGTCAGTGGAGAGAGAGAGAGAGAGAGTGAGTGGGTGTGTGTGTTTGTATTGTTGGTCTTGAAAAGGTTCACTCTATAACCCTTCGTTTAAGATATGTTACATGATAAATGATTCAAACCTCTTTGTGCAAATATTTTGACCAAAAGTGCAATTCCATTATTGAGCAGAGAAATAGGAACCTGTATATTCTAGTGTGTGAACCTAGTCCAGTATCGCGAGAGATAACAGGAAGCCATGACTATTAAACTGTCACCCGTGGAACTGTCTATAACAACCATATAGACACGGGAATTCTGGCACAGCACCCCAAATATACAAAAATATATATGGTTCATATTTCGGTCATGTACATATTTACTAATGATAGTAATCGAAGGCTTCACGATTTTGAAGAGAAAGCCAAAAATACATTATACTTATTAGATATATCATTCTGGCCTTCATATACAGGTTGTCTGGAGTTTCACAAACCTGGAATAATGTGGCTGTCGTCCAAGTCCATGCAACTGAACACATCAACACGCACTGTTACTAGGAATAAAATACAATTATAATTATAGATTAAAATAATTTGGATGGTAATTTTGAGTTACTGGTATATTTCGGAGTCATACGTATCTTATTATCGCTATATAGGCTTTAACATAGAATTACATGTTTCTAAAATATACAGTCTTCCCATTCAATACTGTTATCGCTTCTTCTCCAACTACTATACATGCCATCACAATCGTAATCCCCGTCACGTCAGTAAATATAATTGTCGTAGTCGCATGAATTGTCAGTTATGACCTTCAGGCTTTATAAACGTCACCTCTTACATCTCTGTTCCATTCCTTATTTGCCTCGATTTCTCTGCCTATCTATTGCTCAATCCTCTCTATTACATACTGACTTTTTCTTCACTTCATCCCCGTATTCCTCGCTCTCAATTCACCACTTGCGATTTTCAGGCTGTAATGAAGTTGGAGCCGTAAACATCAATATATAACAGAAAGGCAATAATAGTATAGGCTTCAGATATATAGAAAGTATGATTAATTTGATATGTATTTAGAAATGTACACCTTATTTTAGCTGCTTAATATCGATGTATACAGCTCCAACTTCCTTACGTATAACATGAAACTCAATTCTTCATTCCTTTGTCCTCAATCCATTATTTCTCTCTACACCCTACCGTATTTTCTTTGGTATATTTATCTGCACACTTAGTCACTATTTAGACTTTTTGTATTATTTAGGGTTCGATATTTCCCTGGCGATCGATAACAAGCCTGTTACATAAGGGGCATCGGCCTTCGACAGGGAAACTTTTTCATCAAAAAATGTAAAAATTTATCTTGAAGAAGGGTCCCGGGTTGTATTTCTTTTAAGCTTGATGGAGGTCTAGGGAGAAAACTAAAGCAATTATATACATATATTTAAATGAGCAAATATATACGTTCAACCTCATTAATCCTCTCTATTCCCTTCCCTATTTTCTGTTCACGTATTCATCTTTACTCTCTCTCCCTTTATCATCTCACTTTATATATCCACTGTGACGTTAACCACTCCGTTAGAACCGCATGGCTTGTCCTACAGTGACTCGCTAGGATCGCCAGAGCAGTGGATGGGGCTACAGTTTATGTATTAGAGTGTGCTTTATTTCATATGAAAGCTCGTGTCATGGGCAGTCCAGAAAGGCTCTTTGTTTTCACCCATGTCAAGGCTTTATATATTTAATTGTAAAGTATATGTTTTATCATTAACTAGAAATGATGGGATCTGGGAGAGAGAGAGAGAGTAGAACAGAGTGAGAGGGGGGCACGCAGTGTTTTTGCCCCGCTCGATGACGTCACGGCTGGCTGCCTCGTGGGGGTTGGTTGAGAGAGGTCCTTACCATGCTGCTAGCTCCCTTGCTAGTGGCTAGAGGACTTGTTACCGCTTTTTTCCCATGCGGCTCAAACTAGTCCGGGTATATATACAGATTCCTCGCCACTCTCTCCCTCAGATCTGGTTTCTAGAACGCATCTATCTTATCCCTTGCTACCTGTTTCCCCCGCTCCGTACCTAAGAATCTTTTCCTCTGCCTACCTCTCTCTTTTTTCATATCTTTCACCACCTTTTATTAATATTATACCCCCTCTGGTTAACTCTGCAAAATCAGCTTCATGCTGGCCAGTTGTATTGTGCGTTAAGGTCTGATATAACCCATGTATGTTAGTTGTTAAGATAAGTTGATCACGAAGCATTGGTTGGCATTCATATTGTTTAGTAACGCTTCCTATAATTATCAGTGTTCTGCTGGATTAGATAATGCTAGACTAGGGGTCTGACATTATAAGGTATTGTTTCCTATGAGTGCTGGCTTTAGGAAAAAGCTGCACGACATACCTGAAAACTGGAGTTGATTGAGTAAATTCTAGTCTGTGTGCCATTGAGAGTAGAGCATGCACGAATGAGGGCTTTTTGCCTATACCATTCTGCACTGTTCTAAGCTCGTTGTTTGTCTTTGAGGTACGCCAGGAAAACGCTTAATACTTCGGTATTAAGGTTTTTCAAGAGAGCTACCCTTCCCTATAACGTAATATTTGACGCACAGATTTGAGATTTGCACTAGGCTATGCAGCATGCCATGCGCACCAGTATCTCGTATCATTGACTCTAGGCTAGACTTTATCAGTCATAGTAGACATTAAGTATATTAACCTAATTACTCTTATTATGCATACCCATTTATGATTACACAAGCATTTCGCAGCCAAGTTTGATGTATTGAGACACAAACGACTTAGGCTCTTTTTGTTGATAGGAATACTGCATTGTCATGGCGAATATTATTGTTGTAGTGTTTAGGATATTCTTGGCTCCGACGGCATTATATATTCTGCCTTTTTGTGTGCATAGCCTGCACGAGCATTGTTCCGCTGCCTGCCTTTTTGGGTTCCATTTCCGATACGAGCATCTTTATAGCATCTAACATTTAAAGAAGATTCCTTGTTAGTGTTGAAGGACTTTAGTGCACTTTCTTTCATGCAGGAGTGCCTGACATTTATTGATTAAAGTAACGTAAGCTGTAACTTCTCTTACCACCTTACTTTGCATACCATAACCAAGCACCTTCGGTTATAGGTAGTAATAGGCTGTTTTCACATAACATTAAGCCTAGAATAGACGCACATTTATTGAGAGTTTGATAGCCTATTATTGCATATAGAACTCTGGAGAGTATTTGTGTTATTTGTTCACTGGGAATATACATCAGAGGTTGGATCTAGCGCTTTCCGTTGTAGCATTTATGCCATTACTAGTCCAATGAATAAGAGCCCTGATATATTTGAACCTCGGTCGTAACAAATGGCGACCTTACCTAGGATTTGGTGAACCTACATTTATTAAGCAGAGAACATTTGTTGTTTTGGGGAATATTTTGCGGGGATCAGCAAGAATTTTTTTTTTTTTTTGCAACATAGTATAGCCCTTGAGTATTTCCGAGAATGTTTGTGTGTCTATTGAGGTATAAGAGTTTGGGGTGCTTCTTTTCTGAATATTGAGGTGGGAAATTTTTTGAGAGCATCATGTCTTATACCGGATCAGAGGAGAATGGAGACACAGTACGTAATGTCGAAACTGAGGAACAGCAGCATGATGAAAGGGTTAATCGGGTGAACTGTGAGGAGGATGCTAGGATATTTTTGCAATGGCCTGTTATTGCCGAGCAGTTGGAGGGTATGGGTCGGTACGGTCTTCAATGCCTGGCCACAGCTATCGGTCATGCGGTTACTAGCAGCATGACCAGGGATAACATGATAACGTGTGTACTGGGCAGGGTGACTGGTGAGCGAGATGGGTTGAGTGCTCAGAGCCCTTGGCCATGCTTCCCCTACACTCGACTCCCAGCCATCCCAGTAGTTTGCCGACCCCGGGTACGCTTCCGCAGTTGGGTGGTGACTGGGAGGGTGGGTTGCCCCTGGGGGGACCACCGGTAATTTCAAACATTGTAGCACCTTCACCTCCTCAAGGGTTAACTCCAGAATTATTGCTTCAGCTCGAATTAGCTAAGCTTCAGCAGCAACAAAGGGCATGTGAGCTTCAGCAGCAATTAGAATTAGCCAAGATAGAAGAGAGAGCCAAGATAGAAGAGAGAAAAACTATCAGTCAGCAGCACATAGAGCTAGCAAAAATCCAAGCTGACTTAGAGTCGACTAGGTACTGTGCTGACATGGACGTAGAGAAGTCGCGAGTAGAGGCAACGGGACAGCGACTTGGGGCTGGTAACCGTGTTCATGAGCAGTCTCTCTCGCACTTATTGAAACTGGTTCCGGTGTTTGATGAGAGTGGTGTAACAGAATTTTTCACACGCTTTGAGAAGAAGTGCCAGGAACACCAGTGGCCAGAGAATAAATGGGCAGCACTTGTATCCTCTAGATTAATAGGCAAGGGTCTTAAAGCCTACGATGCGTTACATTTGGAGTTATGTATTGTGTACGAGGATCTCAAGGAGGCTGTCCTGAGGGCTTACGAACTGCAACCAGAAACGTACCGTTTGAAGTTCCGGGGTGTAACTAAGGGAAGAGATAGCACCTTTTTGGAACACGCCCGGGACTTGTCCGATGCTATGGGGAACTGGCTCCGATCTGAGAAGGTCACAACATTTGATGAAATTAAGCAGTTAATGATGTTGGAGCAGTTCTTTAAGAGCACGGGCGGTGATCTAACTTTGAACTTAAAGGAGAAAAACCCAAGAACTCTAGTCGAAGCTGCAGAAATGGCTGATCGACGGCTGTCGTTGATTCGGGGCTGCGGGTCCTCACAGAAGTACGATGTAAGTGCTAAGGACCATCATCCTCCCCCTCCCCGTAACAATGACACATTTAAACAGAAGAGCCATGAAACTAGAACTGAATCCAAACCTTACACCACACCGTATGTGAAAAGTCAGGGGCCTTTTACATCACAGTATAAGCCGAAACAGAAATTTATGTGTTTTAGTTGCCACCAGGAGGGTCATAAGGCAAATGAGTGCCCTAGTCGACCTCCTCCGGCAGCCGTGTCTTTTGCTCACGGCATTGGAGTGTTCAAGAGGACATCGGAGTTTGTTAGAGGCATTTCTTCCGAGGTAAATACACTGCCAGTGCAGAAGGATCCGGAAGGCTTATTCCCTGTCCGTGATGCCTTTAGTGACCACAGGGGACTCGGTTGTGTGAAGTGGGGGGGTAGAAGACATGAGGTGAGAATTTTGCGTGACACTGGGGCATCGCAAACACTGTTGAGAAATTTCACTGGTAAACCTGTCAATACGGCGCGGGTGGTTGTGGTTCAGGGAGTTAATGCGACAAGGTCATACCCGCTTGTAAGAATGAAGGTGGAATTTGATGGTGTGACTCGAGACATGGATGTAGGAATTGTGGAGAAGTTACCTGTTGGGGGCGTCGACCTCCTTCTCGGCAACGACTTTGTGGGACCTACTTCTGAGGCTCCACCCTTGGTTGTTGCCGAGAAGCCGGCCGACGTGAGTAGGGAGGAGCAGGAGTGGGTTGAGAAGTGTCCGGTGCAGCCTATGGCGTGTGTTGTCACCGGAGATCCTGTATCCAGGGAGTCACATTCTGGTCAGGAATCTTTAGATCAGCGGAGGAAGGGTACCGAGAAGGGGTTGAAAGTTGATGCGGTTGAGAGTTTAGTGTCAACGGACCTTCTCGGGGACTCATTATTAGGACCACATTTCGAGTCTGGAGAAGACCCAGTAACTGTTCCTGAAAAGGCAGAGGATGGGCTTAAAAAGACGAAAGAGTTGAAGGTGGACAGTGATGCACAGTCGGGAGATGTAGCAACAAGGTACCCTGACGCGTACCCTATGAGAAATGGGTCGGCGAAGACGGTGGTCCGAAGCTTGCTAGTGTATTTTTCCCGGTATGGTTACCCGCAGGGGATTCAGTCAGTCCTGGGACCCAACTTCACTTCTAGCCTCTTTGTTCAAGCAATGCCGCAGCATGAGATTGTTGGGGTTGTGTCATCTGCGTATCATCCGGAGAGCCAGGGTGTGTTAGAGCGATGGCACTCAGCCTTGAAATCTGTGCTTCGTTGTTGTTACTTTGAGAGTGGGAAGGATTGGGATCTTGGCCTGCCATGTGTTTTGTTTGCTGTGCGGGAGGTACCTGGGGAGAGTTTGGGATTCAGCCCTAATGAGCTCGTCTTTGGACACCGTGTCAGAGGGCCTCTCCATATGGTTGAAGAAGTATGGGAGGGCGCAGAAAAACCTTGTTCTATGCTCAAGTGTGTCCTCGACAGTCGAGAACGGATGTTGCGCAGTCTGGAGTTGGCTGGCCGTAATTTGTCTAGCTCTCAGGCCCTCAGGAAGGACAGGTACGACCTCAAGGTTGAACTCAGGGAGTTTCACGTGGGTCAGGTGGTGTTGTTTCTACTGCCCCTTGTAGGTCACCCCTTATCCGCGAAGTACGCTGGTCCTTATAGGGTGGTGGAGGAGCTATCAGACCTGGATTACTTGGTAGCCACTCCAGACAGACGGAAGCGCAATCAGTTATGTCATGTTAATCTCGTGAAGGAGTATGGGAGGCACCCCCCTGAGCCTCTCACTGTGCCTGTGATGACGTTTAACAGTCAAGGTGGAGAAGGAGAACGGGACAGTCAAGCTCAGGTGGAGGATAACTGGAAGGATAAGAAGTTCAAATGGGTGCCTGAGTGTGAGAAGGTATTTAGAGAAGTAAAACACCTGTTGTGCACTCACCCGATCCTCAGGGCCCCTGACTTTTGCCTACCTTTCCAACTAGCAATGGTGGCTAGTGGTGTGGGGGCTGGTGCCGTCCTTGTGGAAAAGGACGATGATGGGCTGGAGCATCCTGTTAGTTTCTGCTCGGAGAAGTACAATTCGGCCCAGGGGAGCTACTCTGTTGTCGAGGAGGAGCTGCTGGTGGTTGTGCTTGCGCTGGGGCATTTCGAGGACTATGTTCCAGCCTATGGTCCGGTCGTTGTAGTCCACACAGATCATCACCCTCTCAATTTCTTGGACCAGTTTCACAATCGGAATATGAGGCTGACCAGGTGGTCACTAAGGTTATTGGTATATAACCTGGACATACGCCATATTGCCGGTTGTGACAACGTGGTTGCAGATGGTCGTTCAAGGGTATATGATCCTGGGTAGATTGACACACGGGTAGCCTCCTGCTTTAGTTTGAATAGTATTTTGCGCTTGGTGCTTGTTGGCTCGCGGTTGTAGCCCAGCGTATTGGGTCGTAAAGCAGGAGTTGAGCGTTTGGTATAGAAGAAAAACTAGGCTTGCCCCTATAGTGCAGCCAAATGAACAAATTAAAACATAAAATCAAATAAAAACTCTTTCTTGATAGTTGAATTTTTCAGTATGTTATAGCAGTAATTCTGAGTTGCACTCCTCTCAGAATGCTGGGCTAGAGAAGCTCGCTCTTGAGGAGCATAACTACATAAAATTTAACATATTGTTGGGGAGGGTTATAATTTTGTAAAATGTTTTGTTGAGGAACTGTGCCAGATATTTTACTGCCGCTGGGTGATGGGAAGTAGAGATATAGCATGGGTTCTAACCATCAGATTTTTGTGAGCCTTGGGGCCTCTGAGAAAAATCTTGGGGGGGGGGTGACGTTAACCACTCCGTTAGAACCGCATGGCTTGTCCTACAGTGACTCGCTAGGATCGCCAGGGCAGTGGATGGGGGCGAGTTTATGTATTAGAGTGTGCTTTATTTCATATGAAAGCTCGTGTCATGGGCAGTCCAGAAAGGCTCTTTGTTTTCACCCATGTCAAGGCTTTATATATTTTATTTTAAGTATATGTTTTATCATTAACTAGTAATGATGGGATCTGGGAGAGAGAGAGAGAGTAGAACAGAGTGAGAGGGGGGTGTGCAGTGTTTTTGCCCCACTCGATGACGTCACGGCTGGCTGCCTCGTGGGGGTTGGTTGAGAGAGGTCCTTACCATGCTGCTAGCTCCCTTGCTAGTGGCTAGAGGACTTGTTACCGCTTATTTCCCACGCGGCTCAAACTAGTCCGGGTATATATACAGGTTCCTCGCCACTCTCTCCCTCAGATCTGGTTTCTAGAACGCATCTATCTTATCCCTTGCTACCTGTCCCCGCCCCGCACCTGAGAATCTTTTCCTCTGCCTACCTCTCTCTTTTTTCATATCTTTCACCACCTATTATTAATATTATACCCCCTCTGGTTAACTCTGCAAAATCAGCTTCATGCTGGCCAGTTGTATTGTGCGTTAAGGTCTGATATAACCCATGTATGTTAGTTGTTAAGATAAGTTGATCACGAAGCATTGGTTGGCATTCATATTGTTTAGTAACGCTTCCTATAATTATCAGTGTTCTGCTGGATTAGATAATGCTAGACTAGGGGTCTGACATTATAAGGTATTGTTTCCTATGAGTGCTGGCTTTAGGAAAAAGCTGCACGACATACCTGAGACCTGGAGTTGATTGAGTAAATTCTAGTCTGTGTGCCATTGAGAGTAGAGCATGCACGAATGAGGGCTTTTTGCCTATACCATTCTGCACTGTTCTAAGCTCGTTGTTTGTCTTTGAGGTACGCCAGGAGAACGCTTAATACTTCGGTATTAAGGTTTCTCAAGAGAGCTACCCTTCCCTATTACGTAATATTTGACACACAGACTTGAGATTTGCACTAGGCTATGCAGCATGCCATGCGCACCAGTATCTCGTATCATTGACTCTAGCTAGACTTCATCAGTCATAGTAGACATTAAGTATATTAACCTAATTACTCTTATTATGCATACCCATTTATGATTACACAAGCATTTCGCAGCCTAGTTTGATGTATTGAGACACAAACGACTTAGGCTCTTTTTGTTGATACGAATACTGCATTGTCGTGGCGATTATTATTGTTGTAGTGTTTAGGATATTCTTGGCTCCGACGGCATTATATATTCTGCCTTTTTGTGTGCATAGCCTGCACGAGCATTGTTCCGCTGCCTGCCTTTTTGGGTTCCATTTCCGATACGAGCATCTTTATAGCATCTAACATTTAAAGAAGATTCCTTGTTAGTGTTGAAGGACTTTAGTGCACTTTCTTTCATGCAGGAGTGCCTGACATTTATTGATTAAAGTAACGTAAGCTGTAACTTCTCTTACCACCTTACTTTGCATACCATAACCAAGCACCTTCGGTTATAGGTAGTAATAGGCTGTTTTCACATAACATTAAGCCTAGAATAGACGCACATTTATTGAGAGTTTGATAGCCTATTATTGCATATAGAACTCTGGAGAGTATTTGTGTTCTTTGTTCACTGGGAATATACATCAGAGGTTGGATCTAGCGCTTTCCGTTGTAGCATTTATGCCATTACTAGTCCAATGAATAAGAGCCCTGATATATTTGAACCTCAGTCATAACACCACACATTAGCCATCTCCTTATATCCTCAGCCTCACTTCCATCAGATCACATTATATATCCACACGTTATCCATCTCCTTATATCCTCAGCCTCACTTCCATCAGATCACTTTATATATCCACACGTTAGCCATCTCCTTATATCCTCAGCCTCACTTCCATCAGATCACTTTATATTTCCACACGTTAACCACTTCCTTGTATCCTCAGCCTCACTTCCATCATCTCACTTAAAATATCCACACGTTAGCCATCTCCTTATATCCTCAGCCTCACTTCCATCAGATCACTTTATATATCCACACGTTAGCCATCTCCTTTTATCCTGAGCCTCACTTCCATCAGATCACTTTATATATTCACACGTTAGCCATCTCCTTATATCCTCAGCCTCACTTCCATCAGATCACTTTATATATCCACACGTTAGCGATCTCCTTATATCCTCAGCCTCACTTCCATCAGATCACTATATATATCCACACGTTAGCCATCTCCTTATGTCCTCAGCCTCACTTCCATTAGATCACTTTATATATCCACTCGTTAGCCATCTCCTTATATCCTCAGCTTCACTTCCATCAGATCAGTATGAAGCGTCGTGACTCATGATGTACCGAGTTTATCGTCTGTGGACTTTTGAGCTTTATTCTTCTCAACCCTAGATTGGGCTTTGGTATCGGAGCAGGGACCATCAATCTTGGGGAGAGAGGTGCTGACTATGTGTATGTGTGTGTGTGTGTGTGTGTGTGTGAAAGTGTTCGTCTGTGAGATAGAGAGATAGAGAGAGAGAGAGAGAGAGAGAGAGACCTAACTAATATATACATGGGTATAGTATAACTAAATTACATCATCCCCATAGTTATGTGCAGTTAATATTCTTGCCTGCCGTCCATGGTAGTCTCTATTGTTTATGTGTGTGTGTGTGTGTGTGTGTGTGTGTGTGTTCTACGGACTCTAGGGTGTATACATGTGTCTCTAATTTCCATTCCGGCCATTCCATAGCTGCGGTTGTGGACCTTCATCGCTCACTTCCTCATCCTATCAATTCCGGTGTTCCTCAGGGCTCTGTCCTCTTTCCCATTCTCTTTCTAATTTTCATAAATGATCTTCTCAACTGTACCTCCAGTCCCATTTATCAACTCTACGAAGCAGAGTGGTATCGCACACGCTGGTCCTGCCCGTATACTGTGCACCACAATTCAGCTTGTCCATCGTCGTCCGTCGTCGTCATCCTTCATCCGTCGTCCGTCGTCTGTCCGGTAACTCCTCCTAGACCGTTCGATGGATTTTCACCAAATTTTACACGTATATACATTTGGTCAATGCGAAGGTCAGTCAAAAAAGAAATATTAAATTTAAATAAACGGTTAAGGTCAAAGGTCAAGGTTAAAAATAAGATCAATATTTCATGTGTTTTAGTTTTTACTCAAATTTCCCCATTTTCACTATACAAGTTACTGGTACGCTCGATATCTTATTGACCAAATTTGAAATCAATATTCTAAAGGGTAAGGTCAAAGGTCAAGGTCAAAGGTCAAAATAACTTTTGTACTAATATTTCTTATAATAACTGTTAGATTCTCAATAAGCTTACCATGAATATTCGGAATACCTAGGCCAAGGTCATACAAGAAACTATTCAATTCCATATGAAAGGTCAAGGTCAAAATTAAAGGTCAAATATAAGGTCAATATGCTAATTTCTTTACTTTTCATGCAAACTTCACAAAATTTGGTGAGATAGTTGCACCTTAATCCTCGGGGCCCGGGCAGGTTTTCCTAAGGACTGAGGTCGTATCCGGGCGATCTGGCTAAAAAACGTCTAGGCCTAGGCTACCGTATTTTTGTTTATTTTAACTGCTAGAAATTTCCCACGCATCTATAAATGTAGTGCGCTTTTCAATCTGTAGATTGGCATTGAGTAGAGCTCTGTAAGTCAACTGGTTCGACTGTTGTGAGAACGATTTCAGTGGAGCGAATTTTGCCGGGATGTTGACAATATCGGAGCTTTTCAGACACTAATTTTCTGACGTCACAACAATAACATTGATCCGACGTCTCTTTATTGTTTTCGGAGGTGCGGTGACGCAACGATCGGCTTTGTTTACATGCGTCGGACGCACAGCCGTCAGTCCAAGCTGAATAGGCTTTCAAGCTTACAGATTTTAACAGGACACCCGGGTTCCTGCCCATCTGCCGCGGTGTCCTTTTAACATGCTGCCCGGGCTCCGAGGGTTAAATGAAAAGAAAAATAACACATTTTGAGAAACATATCATGAAGGTCAAGGTGAAGGTCAAAGGTCAAGATCAACTATTCTATAAATATATATAAAACTAACTGATGGGTTTTAATTAAATTAGTCATGCTTGTTTGATTTTCCTGGGCAATATCAATGACAAAAAAAATACTCTTACATAAAGGTCAAGGTCAAAGGTCAACTTATACTATATATTTTTAGTTTTTATTCAAATGTCTTCATTTTCACTATACAAGGTACTGGTAACCCTTGATATCGTATTGCTCGAATTTTTCATAAATATACTAAAAGGTAAGGTCAAAGTTCAAGGTCAAAGGTCAACATAGGTTTTTTACTAGTATTTTTTATACTAACTCTTACATTCTCACTAGGCTTACCGTGTATATTCGGAATACCTAAGCCAAGGTCATACAACAAACTATTCAATTCCATATGAAATGTCAGGGTCACAGGTCAAGTTCAAATAAAAGGTCAATATGCTATTTTCTTTACTTTTCATGCAAACTTCATAAACATTGGCAAGATAGTTGCACTTTAAGTGAAAAGGAAAATAATACATGTTGAGACATATAAAGGTCAAGATAAAGGTCAAAGGTCAAGGTCAACTATTCTATTAATATATATGAAACTAACTGATGGGTTTTAATTAAATTAGGCATGCTTATATGATTTTCATGGACAATGCCAATGCAAACAAAAAATGTACTCTTACATAAAGGTCAAGGACACAGGTCAAGGTCAAAGGTCAACTTTTATTATTTATTAAAACAAATTACTCAACTTTTTGAAAACTGAATATGTTATGGCTTATTACTTAAATCACATATATAGAAATCAAATTTCACGTAAATATTGTAATAGTTAAGGTCAGAGGTCAAGGTCAAAATAAGAATATTTGTCATTTTCCCTAAGCTCCTCCTTGACTGTTTAATGTATTGTCATCAAATTATACAGTCAAATTCAGTTGGTCAATGCGACGACCATCCTAATATATGTATTTTAATTTTATTCAAAGGTCAAAGGTCAAGGTCACAGTATATGATCATTATTTGTAATCAACAAGTTTTTATAGAAATTACACCATATTCATAATGCTAGCTAATACGAACATTGCCGTTAACCCACACAGTCCCAGTCACGATTATAGTCATCAGTAGATAATTAACTCCACAGACCCAGCGATGGCTATAGCCATCAGCAATGTACTTTCCTTTTAACTGCCTGTACAACCCTGTACCTTTTTTGTTTTGTTGTTTCTATCAGCTTATATAAGACCCTCTGAAGGGTGAGAGAGCCAGTCTTGCCTCATCTCTTGAGGTGGAAAGATGGTTTCTCCTGCCATTTTGGCCACATTGCTTGGGACTGGGGGGACTTTTATTACTGTATCCTATGGTACTGAATGGGTTAAGCTAACTAAATCCTGATAAGAAATTCTAAGGTCGAAGGTCAAGATCAAAGGTCATGGTTAAAGGTCGAAATATGATTTTTACTAGTATTTCCTATTTAATGTAAGTTTCTCATTAGGCATATCATGCATATTCAGAATGCCTAGACCAAGGTCATACAAGAATAAACATAATTCCATTTGATAGGTCAAGGTCACAGGTCAACATCAAATACAAGGTCAATATGCTAATTTCTTTACTACACCACGGCAGTCTAAAAGACACTCAGCCTTCTATCCTATTTATGTTAGGGAGAAGGGAAACCCACTAGGCGAATATTTTAGACTGCCGTGGTGTAATTGATTAAAGCGTCGGCTATCATCCTGATGGTCGATGGTTCGATCCCCACTGAGAGACTAGAAACATTTAGTGGCTCACATGTATTTGTGATATATTCTCAATATTTGTAACTCTCATGCTTTGTGGGTTAGAATTAAATTAAATCAATTTCTACCCGAGTTGCGTCGGGACACTCAAAAATCCGTGTATGGTATTCTGGAAATATGGATCCTACAACTAGGTTTGAATTGAAATATATTGCCTAGTGGGTTTCCCTTCTCCCTAACATAAATAGGATAGAAGGCTGAGTGTCTTTTAGACTGCCGTGGTGTAATTGATTAAGCGTCGGCTATCATCCTGATGGTCGATGGTTCGATCCCCACTGAGAGACTAGAAACATTTAGTGGCTCACGTGTATTTGTGATATATTCTCAATATTTGTAACTCTCATGCTTTGTGGGTTAGAATTAAATGAAATCAATTTCTACCCGAGTTGCGTCGGGACACTCAAAAATCCGTGTATGGTATTCTGGAAATATGGATCCTACAACTAGGTTTGAATTGAAATATATTCGCCTAGTGGGTTTCCCTTCTCCCTAACATAAATAGGATAGAAGGCTGAGTGTCTTTTAGACTGCCGTGGTGTAATTGATTAAAGCGTCGGCTATCATCCTGATGGTCGATGGTTCGATCCCCACTGAGAGACTAGAAACATTTAGTGGCTCACGTGTATTTGTGATATATTCTCAATATTTGCAACTCTCATGCTTTGTGGGTTAGAATTAAATGAAATCAATTTCTACCCGAGTTGCGTCGGGACACTCAAAATCCGTGTATGGTATTCTGGAAATATGGATCCTACAACTAGGTTTGAATTGAAATATATTCGCCTAGTGGGTTTCCCTTCTCCCTAACATAAATAGGACAGAAGGCTGAGTGTCTTTTAGACTGCCGTGGTGTAATTGATTAAAGCGTCGGCTATCATCCTGATGGTCGATGGTTCGATCCTCACTGAGAGACTAGAAACATTTAGTGGCTCACGTGTATTTGTGATATATTCTCAATATATATATATATATATATGCAGTATATATATTGTATATATATATATATATATATATATATATATACAGTATATACGGTATATATATACCGGTATATATATATATATATATATATATATATATATATATATATATATATATATATATATACAGTGTATATATATATATATATTCTGTATATACTATATATATACCGATTTTACCTAAGAGGTTCAATACTACTTGCAGAATTCTAAGTCGCAGAGTTGTGTATGCAGGGTTTTTTTTTTTTTTTTTTTTTTTTTTTGGTAATGCGAAAACTGCACACCTACTTTATTCATAGGCAGACATCCCTACCTTACACTACACAATTAGTTTTGATGAGCCAGCAATCCCTCGAAGGCAAACGTAATGAAGCCATGCAAGACTTATCTTCTGATCTAACTACTATTTCTAATTGTGACAGAAAAAACCATGTTACCTTTAATGCTTCCAAAACCCAATGTCTTCAGGTTACTACCCGTTCAGAACTCCCAGAGGAATATCCCTTACACTTCAACAATACAAAAATCAATCCTTCATCTTCTCTCAATATTCTCGGTGTCTCTTTTTCTTCTGCTCTCACTTGGAAGGACCATGTTACCAGTCTTGCTAAGGCAGCTTCCCAGAAGCTGGGTGTGATCAACCGCTTCAAGGGGTTATTTACCCCTGCACAGCTTCTTGCTCTGAACAGGGGCACAGTGCGTCCTTGTATTGAGTATTGTTCACATGTGTGGGGAGGATCCTCTCACACCGCACTCCTAGACAAAGTAGAAAGGAAAGCCTTTCATATCATTAACTTCCGCCTACTCATCAACTCTCTGTAATCTCTCTCTCTTCGCCGCAATGTTGCATCTCTCTCACTATTCTATCGCTACTATAATAATCAATGTTCCTGAAAGCTTTCCCAGTGTATACCACCTCTTCTACGTAGGGTACGTTGTACCCGCCTTGCAACACATTCCCACCCCTACTCTGTGCAACTCTCCAACCCAAGAGTGAAACATTATTCTCAGACTTCCTTCTATATATTTAACTGCTGAGCTCTGGAACTCTCTCCCAGTATTAGTCTTTCCCTCTTCCTATGACTTAAATTGCTTCAAACTCCATGTGTCCAGGTATTTTAGCTCGAACCTCCTTTGATTTTGGCCCTGTCACTCTTTCAAGTCTGGGGGAGGCACTCGCTACAGGCAGTTCTGCCTTTTGTCTCCCTCAATCACATAGAAAAAAAACACACATGTAGGTATCTACAGGGTTACTTGGAACGTAAATTGCGAATGTCGAAGACAATGATTAATGCCGTCCGAGCAGGAAATGTTTCAATAACATAAAATGTGAGCGATCTTGAGAGATATTTGAAGATCTTGTGAAAGGCCTGATTGCGCCAGCGAAGAATATTTAGTATTTCTAGGAACATGCAGTATGCTTTTTGTGTTTAATGCTTATTTGTATTCGTCCTTGTAATGTTTGTCTAAATTCAGGTTCAGGTTGTGTTCGAACAATAACAAAGGAATACAAAGAAATACAAAGGAAAGCAGCAAACAACAACAGGCCTGCTGGTCCTAACTAAAAAAAAAATAAAAAAAAATAAACTGAAGGTCATCTCCACAATGGCTATGATCAGAAAAACTAAATTATATTACTGTGTACTATACTAAAATGGTCACATTACTCAGCGCAGTCAGTCGCGGGTTCATGGCAAGATATTTGTCAAGTCGATAATTGAATGTTTGAACTGTATGGCATTCTACAATGCTTCTAGGCAATTTATTCCACAAGTTGACCACTGTGTTGAAAAAGAAGTGTTTCGTTTTGTGTGAATGAAACGTCTTTCCAACAGTTTTGTAACCATTATTTGTTTGCGTAATTTGAGTTATCTAGTGTGAAGTACTTACTTGCATCAATGTTGTCATGGCCTTTGATTATTTTAAAAATTTGGATTAGGTCCCCTCTCATTCTGTGGTTTTTCAAAGTAAATAGGTTTAACTCCTCCAGTCGTTCCTCATACGGTTTGTTTCTTAGTCGGGGAATCATTTTAGATACTCTCCGTTGCACTCTCTTTAGTTTTTCAATGTATTTTACATAGTATGGCGACCATAACTGGACACAATATTTCAAATGCTGACGAACTAATGAATTATATAAAACTCGTATAACGTTTTAGGATCTATATTCAAAAGATCTCCCAATGAAGCCAATAATTTTATTATTTTTTTTTACAACGTCAGCGACTTGTTGGGCAGGTTATAAATTACTTGTTATATTTACTCCAAGGTTTGTTTCTTTATTTACGTTCCTGGGTTGAATTCTTGTACCAGTAATTGAATAGTTTGCGCTATCATTTTTACTGCCGATGTGGAGCACTTTGCATTTATCTATATTGAAATTCATCTGCCATGTCTGAGCCCAGTTAGATAGCTTGTCTATATCATTCTGAATCTCTTGTATGTGAATGACAAGTTTACTTTGCTTGGAATTTTTGGGTCATCAGCTAATCTTGAGATTCTGCATGATAGCCCATCATCAATATCATTAATATAAGTAAGAAAAATAATTGGATCAAGAACTGAGCCTTGTGGTACATGGCTTGTAACATTAATCCAATTTGAGGCTTTGCCGTTAATAACTACTCATTGCTTTCGCTCACTTAGCCAATCCTGAATCCAATGACGAACAGACCCATGAATACCGTGAGCTTTAAATTTGTTAATCAGTCTGTTATAAGGCACTTTATCGAATGTTTTTTTGAAAATCTAGGTAAACGATGGCTACTGCTTTATCTTCGTCATATATATTTAAGATATCATGGAAAAAGTAAAGAATGTTTGTCAGACATGAGCGCTTACTTCGGAAACCATGTTGCGAGTCCTTTATAAGGTTGTTATTTTCTAAATGGCATCCACTTTTATTTTTGGACTAATGTTTCGAGCAACTTGCATACTTGCATGAAGTGAGGCTTATTGTGCGATAGTTGCCAGGCAGGGTTGTATTTCCTATTTATTTAAATGGGCATTAAGTTAGCTAATTTCCAATCTTTTGGGACTTTATTGTTTTGTATTGATTTGTTAAATAGAAAGGTTAATGGTTTTAAAATTTCCACCTGTACTTATATAATGACTTTAGGCGAAAATTTGTCGGGTCCAGGGTATTTGTTGGGTTTTAGTTTTAATATTGCATCGGAGATATCTGCGTTCGTAATTTCAAAGTTGCATACCGCATTGCAGTTGTTAATGTGAACTGGCGGAATATGAGGAACAGAGTTAATGTCTTCCTCAGTAAACACTGATGCAAAACAGATATTGAGAATGTCACTCATATGAGTTACATCTTAAATTTGATCCCCTTGTTCATCAACTAATGGGCCAATTGTCGAGGTAACTACTTGTTAACTTATGATATAGCTATAAAACGCTTTTGGATTTGACTTGCTTAAATTCGCAATATGTTGTTCATACCTTTGTTTACTCTGTTATATTAAATGTTTTGCTTTGGGACGAAGATTGGTGACATTTTCACATTGCTTCATTCGCGAGTTTCTTTGCTGCTAGACAATCTTTGATTTCCTTGTTCCACCATTTAGGTTTATCATTTCGATTTGAACGTCTGCTTTGGACTGGTATGCAATATTATACAGCATTATTATATATTATGTCTGAGAATGTTTCCCAAATTTTCTCTACATCGGTTTGTTGGTTTATGAAATTCCAGTTGGTGGAATTGAGGATATTTTTCAAATTGTGAAAGTCAGCCTTTCTGAAATTTAGTACTTTTTCCTGGCTTTCGTTTGGTTTGCCGCTATCAATATTCATGTTGAAGGTTATTGAGCAGTGCACGCTTGAACTAAATTCATCGCCAACCACGACTTGGTTTACTAAAATAATCATCTTTCGTTGTGAGGATGAGATCAAGAATATTGTTGCCACGCGTGGGGGAGTTGACAAGCTGATATAGTGAACTTTCCAGTAAATTATTATAGAGATCTTGTCCTGTGTGTGACGTTATGGATTCGCCCCATTTAGTTGTTGGCAAATTTAAATCACCAAGAATTACCGCATTTTGATTATTACTTACCTCTACTATTTGGTTGTACAGTTCTGAATCGATAATTGATGTTTGGGCTAGTGACCGGTAAATTAGTCTCAAGGTTACCTTGTCGTGTGATGTATTTTTAAAATTAATATAAATTGCATCAATATGATTTATTTTCTGCATGGAAGCAAGTACAGGATTAAGACTTTCTTTGACGTATAGTAAAACACCACCTCCATTTCTGTCTTTCTAATACATTCGAACATATTATAGTCTGTCAGTGAATATTCTGCTAAGAAAACACGATTCTCGATGTTTAGCCAGGATTCTGTTATTTCTATAATATCATGATTTTCAGTAGATGCAGTTTATTCGAAGCCTGAGAATACTACGGGCATTAATATAGAATACTTTGATTGCGTCTGTTTTCTGTGGGGCTTCTCTGATGATGAGGGTGATTTACTTTCACTTATGGTGACCCTCTCGATGGTCCCCTACCGAATTAGTTTTTTTGGCGAAAATCATGGACTGCGTTGTTAAGTAGCCTGCCGAGACCAGCGGCTCCCCCCAGGATTTAGGTGGAGGCCGTCTCTGACAAACAGATGAGGCTGCCTGGAATAATGATCCCATAAATTTGTGAGCCCAATCCCTCCGCGAAGGCAAAGTGACCGGAGACAACTGTTGAAGCTGAAGGGCCTGTTGTAGAAGTCATCTTCACCTTCCAATATAGGGAGAACACCTGAAAGAATAATATTTGTTCTGCATGTTTTATACTGCTGGATCAGCTTGTGATATTTTACCAGCAGCTCCTCTGATCTAGTCGTACACAGTACATCATTAGCACCTGAGTGGATCACAAACAGGGTATTTTCTGTGGCAACAGCAGAAATATCATCTTTGGCCGCCGTCATGTCGTCGATTCTGCCACCTGGAATACAGAAACGTGTTCTGTTATTTGGAGCCCTACCGCAAAACTCTATCAGTTGGCCATGTATTAATGAGTCACTAACCAGCCTTGTGTCCTCATTATCGTCAGCCGTGTCATCAGCAAGGATCTGGTACCTATTTGTCGTTGTGATTGCAAAGAAGGATTTATTCATGGTTTGCCTCACACTATTTCGGACTGGCTGGAAGTCCGTATCCTGTTAGGGCTGTTGGGGCATCGCAGAGTTAGTTGGAACAGGTGCTCCATTTGTATTTAGGAGGGATGAATTAGGAAGCTATTAAACAGTAGCCTGGCGAACTGTCTATAATAACTATATAAAGACACTCCTGAATTTTGGCACAACATCTCAAATATACAATGATATATATGGTTCATATTTCGGTCAAATAAATATATACTCATTTTACTAATCGAATGCTACACGATTTTGAGGAGAAAGCAATACATACACTAGACCAATTATTAGATACATATTTCTGGTCTTCATATAGAGTTTGTCCAAAGTTTCACAAACCTGGAATAATGTGAATGTCGTCCAAGTCCATAAAACTGAACACATCAACAAACACTGTTATTAAGAATAATATAATATTATAATTATAGCTTCCAATAATGTGGGTAGTACTTTTGATTTACTGGTATATTTCCGAGTCATACGTGTCTTGTTATCGCTATTGCCTATAGGCTTTAACATAGCATTACATGTATCTAATAAATACCATCATCCCCTTCAATACTGTTATCGCTTCTTCTCCAACTACTATACATGTCATCACAATCGTAATCCCTATCATGCCAGTAAATATAATTGTCGATGTCTCATCAATTATAACTGATGAGACATCGACAATTATAATGTACAAACTATAATGTACACTAATGTACAAATATATTTGCGTGGTATTTCTTTTAAACTTGATGGAGGTCTAGGGAGGAAACTAAATACATTATTAAAAATAGCAAATATATACGTCCATCCTCCTTCATCCCCTCTACTCCCTTCCCTATTTTCAGTCCACGTATTCATCTGTACTCTTTCTCCCTTTATCATATCACTTTATATATCTATACATTACCCATCTCCACTCCTTCCTCTTCTCAATTATAAATGTTTGTCCTCATTCCCTTATTACTCTCTACTCCCTTCCCTATTTTCAGTTCACGTATTTATCTTTACTCTCTCTCCCTTTTTCATCTCACTTTAAATATCCACACTTTGGCCATCTCCTTATATCCACAGCCTCACTTTCATCAGATCACTTTATATATCCACACGATAGCCATCTCCTTATATCCTCACCCTCACTTCCATCAGATCACTTTATATATCCACACGTTAGCCATCTCCTTATATCCTCAGCCTCACTTCCATCAGATCACTTTATATATCCACACGTTACCCATCTCCTTATATCCTCAGCCTCACTTCCATCAGATCACTTTATATATTCACACGTTAGCCATCTCCTTATATCCTCAGCCTCACTTCCATCAGATCACTTTATATATCCACACGTTAGCCATCTCCATATATCCTCAGCCTCACTTCCATCAGATAACTTTATTTATCCACACTTTAGCCATCTCCTTATATCTTTAGCCTCACTTCCATCAGATCACTTTATATATCCACACATTACCCATCTCCTTATATCCTCACTTCCATCAGATCACTATATATATCCACACGTTACCCATCTCCTTATATCGTCAGCCTCACTTCCATCAGATCACTTTATATATCCACACGTTACCCATCTCCTTATATCGTCAGCCTCACTTCCATCAGATCACTTTATATATCCACACGTTACCCATCTCCTTATATCCTCAGCCTCACTTCCATCAGATCACTTTATATATCCACACATTACCCATCTCCTTATATCCTCAGCCTCACTTCCATCAGATCACTTTATATATCCACACATTACCCATCATCTTATATCCTCAGCCTCACTTCCATCAGATCACTTTACAGTATATATCCACTCATTAGCCATTTCCTTATATCCTCAGCCTCACTTCCATCAGATCACTTTATATATCCACATGTTAGCCATCTCCTTATATCCACAGCCTCACTTCCATCAGATCACTTTATATATCCACACGTTACCCATCTCCTTTTATCTCAGCCTCACTTCCATCAGATCACTTTATATATCCACACGTTACCCATCTCCTTATATCCTCAGCCTCACTTCCACCAGATTACTTTATATATCCACACGTTACCCATCTCCTTATATCCTCAGCCTCGCTTCCATCAGATCACTTTATATATCCACACGTTACCCATCTCCTTTTATCTCAGCCTCACTTCCATCAGATCACTTTATATATCCACATGTTACCCATCTCCTTATATCCTCAGCCTCACTTCCACCAGATTACTTTATATATCCACACGTTACCCATCTCCTTATATCCTCAGCCTCGCTTCCATCAGATCACTTTATATATCCACACGTTACCCATCTCCTTATATCCTCAGCCTCACTTCCATCAGATCACTTTATATATCCACACGTTAGCCATCTCCATATATCCTCAGCCTCACTTCCATCAGATAACTTTATATATCCACACTTTAGCCATCTCCTTATATCTTTAGCCTCACTTCCATCAGATCACTTTATATATCCACACATTACCCATCTCCTTATATCCTGACTTCCATCAGATCACTATATATATCCACACGTTACCCATCTCCTTATATCCTCAGCCTCGCTTCCATCAGATCACTTTATATATCCACACGTTACCCATCTCCTTATATCCTCAGCCTCACTTCCATTACATCACTTTATATATCCACACATTACCCATCTCCTTATATCCTCACTTCCATCAGATCACTATATATATCCACACGTTACCCATCTCCTTATATCCTCAGCCTCACTTCCATCAGATCACTTTATATATCCACACGTTACCCATCTCCTTATATCCTCAGCCTCACTTCCATCACATCACTATATATATCCACACGTTACCCATCTCCTTATATCCTCAGCCTCACTTCCATCACATCACTATATATATCCACACATTACCCATCTCCTTATATCCTCAGCCTCACTTTCATCAGATCACTTTATATATCCACACGTTAGCCATCATCTTATATCCTCAGCCTCACTTCCATCAGATTACTTTATATATCCACACGTTAGCCATTTCCTTTTATCCTCAGCCTCACTTCCATCAGATCACTTTATATATCCACAAGTTAGCCATCTCCTTATATCCTCAGCCTCACTTCCATCAGATCAGTTTATGTATCCACACGTTAGCCATCTCCTTATATCCTCAGCCTCACTTCCATCAGATCACTTTATATATCCACACGTTAGCCATCTCCTTATATCCTCAGCCTCACTTCCATCAGATCAGTATGAAGGGTCGTGACTCGTAATGTACCAAGTTTATCGTCTGTGGTCTATTGAGCTTCAGTCTTCTCAACCCTAGATTGGGCTTTGGTATCAGAGCAGGGAACGTCAATCTTGGTGCTGACTGTGTGTGTGTGTGTGTATTTACCTAATTTTATTTACCTAATTGTGTTTTACAGGATTGAGATTAATCTCGTACTGTCCCGTCTGCTATAAATTGATCATACTTTTGCTTAAATGAATGAATACTTTGAGTACACACCACTTCTTTCGGTAAATTATTCCACTCATCAACTATTCTATTAGGAAAGCTACATCTTCGTATGTCTTTCCTGCTTCTCCTCTGTAGTAGTTTGTAATCATGTCCTCTTGTTCTCCCTGTAGCTGGCTTGATGAAGTCTTCTTTGTCGGTGAATTCTATTCCTTTGGCGTACTTATACATTGTTATGAGGTCGCCTCTCTTTCTTCTATCACGCAGCGAAGTGAGACCGAGGTGATCTAGTCTTTGTTCGTATTCCAATGGTCTCAAATTGGGTATCCATCTTGTGATGCTCCTTTGAATTTTTTCAAGTTTTTCAATGTGCTTTTTTAAGTGCGGGCTCCACACCACTGCGGCATATTCTAGACTTGGTCTGAGAAATTGGGTAATTAAGATCTTAATCATGTCCTCGTCTAAATATTTGAAGGCAGCTCGCACATTTGCCCACCAAGCATTGGACTTTTTTACTAAGGCATTGATGTGGTCACCAGGATCTAGTTTCGGGTTCACAATTACTCCCAAATCTTTTTCCTGTCTTGAATTATTTAGTATCTCTCCATTTATTTTGTATGTTCCATGTGGTCTTCTCACTCCATTGCCTAGTTCCATAACATGACTTTTGTGGGTTAAATTCCATACTCCACTTCTGGCTCCATTGATACAATTTATCAATATCTTCTTGAAGGGCCTCACATGATTCCTGATTTTCCACCTTCTTTAGCAACTTTGCATCATCTGGGAACATGCTTATGTAGCTCTGTATTCCATGTGGTAGGTCATCTATAAAGATTAAAAACATAAGTGGTGCAAGCACAGAACCCTGTGGCACCCCACTTGATACTTCAAGCCAATCAGAATGTTTTCCCCGTATAACTGTTCTCATGCCTCTCTCAGTTAGGAAGTCCTTCATCCACATCAAAAGTGTTCCAGTGATTTCTCCTTTCTTTTCGATCTTCCACAGTAACTTCTTGTGAGATACTTTATCAAAAGCCATTTTGAAGTCCATAAATACAGTCAACCCACCCTTCTCTTTCTTGCATGATGTCTATCACTCTATCATAGAAGCACAACAAATTGTGTGTGTGTGTTTTTGTGTGTGTGTGAGCAGAAGGAGAGAGTGACAGTCAGTTAAACTGTTCGCCTGTGTGTGTGTTTGTGTGTGTGAGAGAGAGAGAGAGAGAGAGAGAGAGAGAGAGAGAGAGAGAGAGACCTAACTAATATATATATATATATACATATTTATAACTAAATTATATCAATCCCAAAGTTACTTGGCTGCCTTCCACGTTAGTCTAAATTGTGTGTGTGTGGGGGGGGGGGGGGGGGCAAACATGACCCCATTGGTCCAACCCCTGTCAATGACTCTCCAAAAGGCTCTGGACCACTACATTCTACTCTTACTATAGATTTATGTAACATTCGTGGCCTTTCCTCTCTCTGTGGAACACCACCTCTCCTCCGCCAACCCTGATATTCTCCCTCTCACCGAAACCCAGTGTTCTGAGACCACTGACAGAAAACCCTTCTCTGTATCCTCCTACTATCTCTATCTTCAGGTTCAAGCCAAAAGTGGATGTTGCGTTAATGTTCGCAACAATCTCGCTTTCTCTTGTGTTCCCAACTTTTTTTCTTCCGAATTTTCAACTCTCTGGCTAAAGCTTTCTTGTCACTCTCAGAGTAAATATTTCTGCGCTGTTTATCTCTCACCTAATTCTAACGTCAATCAAAAATTCTTTGACTATCTAACTTCTAAAGTGGAATACATTCTATCCATCTCTCCTTTCGCAGATATCTCCATCCTAGGAGATTTCATCATTCACCACCGCCAATAGATCTCCTCTCTTTCTACTGACCAACCTGGTGAACAAGCCTTCATCTGTTCTACCCTAAATGACCTAGAGTAGTTAGTCCAGCAACCCACCCGTATCCCGGATCACTTCGGAGATCGGCGTAACATTCTTGACTTATTTCTAACCTCTAACCCTTCTGCTAATACTGTAAATCTTTTCTCTCCTTTGGGCTCCTCCAACCAAAAAACTTATCTCTGTCACTTGTTCTTTCTCTCCGGTACAGCCACCCGATCCTCCCAGCCGGCGGTGCTTGTAGCACTTTGGCGCTGCCGACTGGGAGGCTCTTCGGCAGTACTTCTTTGATTTCCCATGGAAAGACTACTGCTTCCATGGCCGGGGACCCTCGGAGAGTGCTGAACGCATTACCGAGGTAATCCTCTCGGGCATGGAAGCATATATTCCATTTTCCTTTTCTCAGTCTGATGCAAAGAAATCTTGGTTTACTCATGCTTGTTCTACTGCTGTCCACAATAAGGGAGGAAGCATTGAAATGGTACCATCACCTTCAAACCCAAGAATCTCCTACTTCATATGTTTCTGCCCGGAATAAAGCCAAATCTGTTCTTCGACTCACCAAACACTCTTTTATCTATAATAAATGCAATGAATTATCCAACTCTAGCTCTTCCCAAGCCTTCTGGGATCTAGCCAAAAACCTCTCCAACAATTTTCTTCTTCGTCTTTCTCTCCTCTTTTCTGCTCTGACGGCACTACCGTCACTTCTTCTTTTGACAAAGCTGAACTCTTCGCTAAATTTTATTTCTAAAAACTCCACCTTGGATGATTCCGGTGCTATTCCTCCCTCTCCACCCACCTCTCTCCTACTTATGCTTATAATCATAATCTCTTCCAAGGATGTACTTGCCACCCTCTCTGGGCTAAATACTAAAAAGGGGTATGGTCCGGACGGTGTTCCCCAATTGTACTAAAAAACTGTGCTTCCGTGCTGACTCCCTGCCTAGGCATACTCTTCCGTCTCTGTCTCTCCTCTAATATCATACTCTTCCGTCTCTGTCTCTCCTCTACTATCGTCCCCTTTTGCTGGAGGTTCGCTCTCATTCAACCTGTCCCAAAGAAGGGTGACGGCTCTCAGCACTCCATCTATCGTTCAATTGCATCTCTATAGTTTTTGAAACAATTCTTACCTCAAAATTTCTTAAGCTTTTATCCTCTCATAACCTACTCTCAGATCACCAGTATGGCTTCCTCACAGGCCACTCTACTGGTGATCTTCTTACTTATCTTACTACCTCTTGGTCATCCTCCATTCGGGTTTTCAGTGAGACTTTTCCTGTTGCACTAGACATATCGAAGGCCTTCAATAGAGTCTGGCACAAATCCCATATTTCCAAACTACCCTCCTTTGTTTTCTATCCCTCTATATGTGCCTTTGTATCTAATTTCCTTTCCGCTCGGTTCATAGCTATGGTTGTGGATGGCCAACGTTCACTTCCTCAACCTATCAATTCCGGTGTTCCTCAGGGTTCTGTCCTATCTCCAATTATCTTCCTATTGTTCATTAACGATCTTCTCAACTACACTTCCAGCCCCATTCACTCATATGCTGACGACTCTACATTACACTATTCAACTAGACTTCCTCAACAACATACACAGCAGGAACTCCAAAACTCACGTAAGGCCATAGAACACCTATCTTCTGATCTCTCTACTATCTCAAATTGGGGCAGTGTAAACCTTGTTGCTGTCAATGCTTCCAAAACTCAATGTCTCCATCTATCTACTCATCGCCCTCTTCCAGAAAACTATGACCTACTCTTCAACAACATACAAATTTACCCTTCATCTTCTCTTAATATTCTTGGTGTCTCTTTTTCTTCTGATCTCTTTTGGAAAGATCATATTACCACTCTTGCTAAAACAGCTTCCCAGAAGCTCGGTGTGCTCAACCGCCTCCGGGGGTTCTTTACCCCTGCGCAGCTTCTTGCTCTGTACAGGGACACAGTTCGTCCATGTATTGAGCATTGTCCACACGTATGGGGGTGGGGGGGGGGGGGGGGGGATCGTCTCACACAGCACTTCTAGACAAAGTAGAAAAGAAAGCCTTCCGTCTCATTAACTCAAGTCCACTCACCAATTATCTGCAATCTCTCTCACTATTCTACCGCTATTACAATAATCAGTGTTCTTCAGAGCTATCTCAGTGTACACCACACCTTCGTTAAGCCCGTAGCACCCGTTTTGCAAAACGATTACCCCCCTACTCTGTGCAACTCTCCAACCTAACAGTGAAACGGTATTCTCAATCTTTCTTCTATTCAACAGCTGAACTCTGGAACTCTCTCCTAGAAGCAGTCTTTCCCACTTCCTATGACGTACATTGCTTCAAACTCCGTGTGTCCAGGCATTATGGCTCGAACGTCCCTTGATTTTGGCCCTGTCACTCTTTCAATACTGGGGGAGGCACTTGTCACAGGCAGTTCTGCCTTTTGTCTCCCTCACTCACATAAAATAAAACATGCATTTATGTTAGAGCGGTTGAACTTCTGCATGTGTGTTTGTGTGTGTGTGTGTGTGTAGGTTCTACGGAATGTATGCATTAATGTTAGAACGCTTGTACTTATTTGCGTACACATAATCTCTGTGTGTTTATGTTATGAGAGTGCATGTATATTTGACCAGTATGTATAGGTGTATGCACCAGTGTACTGCATTTATATAAACTTTAAGGGGGTAGTGCCTGTATTTTTGGTATAGTAATCCATTTATTATTAATTTACTTTTTAGTATATATATATTGTGTATGTTACTATAGGTTAAGGTCTGCATGCAATTTTTTTTCCATTTCTAACTTTCTATAAAATCCTTCAGGGGGTTTCCAAGATCTGCTAGGTCATTTACTTCCAACTGTGTTCATCTATAATTGCCGGAGGGGACAGATGGTGGGGAGAGAGCCTTCTTCTTTGGTATCCTTTCCCTTCCACATTCCCTTACTCTCGGGTTAGCTATCTCTACAAGAATTAAGTCCTGACCAACTCGCTGGGATCGTAAGGTCTGTGTGGTCAGTGTATCTATGTAAATATATGTAAATAGCTCTCTCTCTCATACCAACTGATGCCCCCTGCTTTCATCTCTCCAGTATTTCACCTTTCTCAGACCTCGTTATTCACCTCCAGGTTCCTGTCAGAGAGAGAGAGAGAGAGAGAGAGAGAGAGAGAGAGAGAGAGAGAGAGAGAGAGAGAGAGAGAGAGATGGAGAGAAGGGAATGAGATAGGGGAAAGACAAAAGCCAGGGAGAGAGAAGCGCCTACATGAAATGAGCTGAGTACAAAGGAAATCAAGCAACAATAGGTCTAGCAACCCCTCTAGGCTGCTTGGCTTCCAAAGCACTGAGGATCAAGTGTCCGAACGGTGGTTTAGAGTGGGTAATTTAAAATTGGAAAAGGAAGAACTGCCCTCGAACTAATGTCCATTGCAGGATTAGATGTTAGTATGGGACAGTTGTGTTAGTAATATAACACAGTGTAACATATTATTAATTTGTAAACACAATAATCCTTGATGGATCTGAGGGGGGAAAAATATAGTTATTCATATACAAACGCAGTCAGTCACGGGTTTGAGGCAAGATACGTGTAATGGTAGATGGCCTTTATTCTCAATTTCACTCAATAAATGCTGGTGTTCCCCAGGGATCAGTTTTGGCCCCAATTCTGTTCCGCATTCATATCAATGATCTCATATCTACCACTCATAATCCAATACATTCCTACGCAGATGACTCAACACTCCACAGTTCCTTCACATTTACCAATTCTGTCACCCAACCCGATCTTATAAATTCAAAAATAAACACTGCAATTTCTCTGAACCAGGACCTTTCTAGAATTAATGGATGGGGACAAAAGAATCTAGTTTCGTTTAATGCACAGAAAACCAAGTACATTCAATTTTCTAACCGACAGAATCTCACTGACTCCCATATATTTTTTAATGATGTAAATATTCCCACTTCCCCTAGTATTGACATTCTCGGTGTAACATTAACTACTAACTTGAGCTGGACACATTATGTTAGAAGCATTGCTAAGAATGCCTCTAAAAAACTGGGACTCCTGTACAGAGTTCGAGAATTCTTCACTGACGAGCAGTTGGCCGTGATATATAAAAGTCATGTGCGTTCTCAGATGGATTACTGTTCACCTCTGTGGGGTGGAAGTTGAGTGGTTGCATTGAGGCAGTTGGACAAAATTCAAAATAAAGCTATTAGATTAATCAATAACCCTGCAATCACACAGGACCTTCCTACATTATCCATACGAAGAAACGTTGCATCCCTTGCATTATTCTACAGATATTTTCACAGCAATTGTTCCGAGGAACTTGCTTCAATTGTGCCGCCTCTCCACATCTTTCCCCGTAGAACTAGGGCAGCTGAGAGCGCCCATGAATTTACACTTTCTCCTCCACAATGCAGAACTTCTGCTTATCAGAATTAATTTATCCCCAGAGCTACTACTCTTTGGAATTCACTTCCCTCGAATTGCTTTCCACAAACTTACAATCTACAAATGTTTAAATCCAGTTGTTACAAACATTTTATGAATGGAGGATGCCTTTAGGCACATGGACCTTTTTGTTTTATCTGTGTTTTGCCTTCCTCCGTTCATTGTCTCTTAAAAAAAAAAAAAAAAAAAAAAGATGCTTGAATAGGCGAAGTTTAAAAGAATCAACGGTGCTGCAGTCTATAATATCTCTAATATCTTGGGGAAGCCATATCCATAAGTTGACATCTCAAGGAGAAATTCTTCGACTCGACTCGTGTGAGTTAAAAGATTTACCAATAATTTTGCAACCGTTTCCCCACGTGTAATTATAATGGTCTATAGTGAAGTACTTACTACAGTTTATATTGTCAATTCCTTTGTTGGTTTTGAACACTTGAAGTAATTCGCCTCTTAATCTTCGTTGGGTTAAAGGAAATAGAATTAATTCACTAAGACGCTCCTCGTATGGTCTGTTCTTTAGGCTAGGTATCATGTTGGTAACTCTACATTGAACTAGTTTTAGCTTTCTTATATCTGTTTGATAGTAAGGGCCCCAGGATTGAACGCAATATGCCAGAAGAGGCCGGACCAAGGAATTGTAAAGAGTTAGGATTACTTCTTTCGATTTATGCTCAATTGACCTGCCTACAAAGCCAATTATTTTGTTTGATTTCTTAACAACTTCTGAACATTGTTGACTGGGTTTTAGGTTACTCGATATTGTTACTCCCAAATCTGTTTCACTTGTCTACACTCTTAAGCTGGGTGTCATTCATCAAATTGTTTGCTTTCTCATTTTGGTTTCCGATATGTAGTACTTTACATTTATCCGCATTGAAACTCATTTGCCAAATGTGAGCCCAATATGACAACTTACCTAGATTATGTTGCATATCTACAACTTGTTCTTTTGAGAGTACAGTATTTTCAATGTTTGTATTTTCAGCAAACTTCGAGATTGTACAGGTGAGATCCTCATCTATCTATGTCGGAAGATAATTGGCCCTAGTTCCGATCCCTGGGGTTTGTGGGGAACTTGCTCAAAGGTCTTTTGAATATCAATGTAAATAATATCTACAGCTTTCCTCTCGTCATATAGGTTGAGGATATCGTGGAGGAAGTCTTAAGAGTTGTGTTAAGCAGGAGCGTTTGTTACGAAAGCCGTGTCGAATATCTTTGAGTATGTTGTTTTCCTCTAAGTGATTTACGTGTCTGTTTTTTATGAGTGTTTCTAGCATTTTACATAAAACTGAAGTTAAGCAAATTGGACGATAGTTACTGGGTAAGGATTGGCTGCATTTTGTTAATATTGGTGTTACGTTGCCGAGCTTCTACTGATCAGGCAAAGTCCCAGACTGCAAGGATTTTTTTTAATAGCAATGCCAATGGTTTAGAGAGCTCATCCTTAGCTTTCTTTAGAGCTCTAAGTGAGCTCGTATCAGGTCTAGGCAATTTATATACCTCGAGTTTATCTAGACATTTCAATACTTCTCTCTCTGTAATTGTGATATGCTTAGAACATCAGAATTCTATATCTGAGCCGGCGAAATTGTAGGGATACTACTAAGGTTTTCTGTTGTAAAAGCTGTTGCAAAGAAGGTATTGAGGGCATTACTCATATGTACTTCGTCCTTGGTGTATTCTCCATTTTCATTGACTTACGGTCCAATAGTTGAAGTAACTACTTTCTTTTTTTTCTGATTGAACTGTAAAATGATTTCGGGTTTGCATGATTACATGCATTACATGATTAGCAACATGTAAGTCTAGGGTCTTTTTACTTTGTTTAATTAACTTTTTGGCTTTGTGTCGTAGTTCTATTAATTTCACCCCTTCTTCGTAATTTTGTGAGGATTACATTTTATCATGAGTGATCTTTATTAGCATGCAAACATCTGATTTTTTTTCCACCATTAAGGCTTATCATTATAGCCTGTCCGCCGTATTTTCGATGGTATGCATTCTTATAGTGCTTTTAGGCAAGTGGTTGCGAGAAATTCCCCTGATTTATTTATGTCGTTAATGTTAATGAAAAAGCTCATGTCAGTTTCTTTAAACGTTGCTCTAAGCTTACGAAAGTTTGTTTTCTTGAAATTAGGGGCTTTCACGATGCTGCTATTTGGTTCGTTACTAGTAAACTATAAACTGAAACTTGTCGTACGATGGTCGCTGTTACTGAATTATTCACCGAGATTCAAATTTTCTATCAATTCCTTTTGTTGAAAGTACAAGGTCAAGGACGTTATTTCCACGGGTCGGAGATCTAACAAATTAATAGAGTGAACTTTCTTGGAAGTTCTCATAGAGGTTTTGTCCAGAGTGTGAAGTAAGACTATCTCCTCACTTGGTCACAGGTAAATTACGGTATCTTGCGAGTTACTTACGTCTGCAATTTGCTCATCAATGTATCGGTTTATTTACACTGATTGAGCTGGAGGTCTTTATATTAATACACATATTATTTTATTAGCACAAAAAATGGGTCGACGTTCACAATTTGAAGTTTTGACAAGACGGTTGTGTTAACACGTTCTTTGATAGAAAGTAAAACGCCACTTCCGTTTCTATCAATTGAGCCAAGATTCTGTTATGCAAATTACGTCATAGTTTTCTGTAAACACTAGTTCCTCTAAATCTGATAATTTACTGTGTGTGCTACGAGCGTTAGCATGGATAACTGTTAAAGTTGTGGTTTTAGAACTCACGGAACGCTTTATAATAGATTTGCTGTGTGTGCTACGAGCGTTAGCATGGATAACTGTTAAAGTTGTGGTTTTAGAACTCACGGAACGCTTTATAATAGATTTGCTGTGTGTGCTACGAGCGTTAGCATGGATAACTGTTAAAGTCGTGGTTTTAGAACTCACGGAACGCTTTATAATAGATTTGCTGTGTGTGCTACGAGCGTTAGCATGGATAACTGTTAAAGTCGTGGTTTTAGAACTCACGGAACGCTTTATAATAGATTTGTTGTGTGTGCTACGAGCGTTAGCATGGATAACTGTTAAAGTTGTGGTTTTAGAACTCACGGAACGCTTTATAATAGATTTGCTGTGTGTGCTACGAGCGTTAGCATGGATAACTGTTAAAGTTGTGGTTTTAGAACTCACGGAACGCTTTATAATAGATTTACTGTGTGTGCTACGAGCGTTAGCATGGATAACTGTTCAAGTCGTGGTTTTAGAACTCACGGAACGCTTTATAATAGATTTGTTGGTTCTGGTCGGATCTACATTTATGTTTATGGCTGTCCTCGGTCCTCGCTGTCCTTGGTCATCCTCCCTGGCGGTTTTGGATTTGGGTCTTGTTGATGGGGCTTTATCCAAAGTCGTGGTTCTTGACGGATTAGCATTTAAGTCCTGAGAGATAGAGAGCGAGAGAGAGAGAGAGAGAGAGAGAGAGAGAGAGAGAGAGAGAAAAAGTTAGGTAGGAAAGAGCGTCTATGTGAAATGAGGTGAGGCGAGATTGAGCTCCTTCTTGCCACCGCAAAACAAAAATACACTCCCGAGCGATGAACCTGGGAAATAGGCTCTTCCTAGTGGGGATGGCGGAGAGAGGGCCTGGAAAAATCGGCTGCTAGATTGAAGAAAGATAGATAGATAGTAAGATAGATAAGCAGAGGTAAATTATATACAGATACGTAGAAAGATAGATATAACTAAGAAGAGATGCATAAACAAGTAATACTAATATATACAAATATACAACTGATAGACTCACTCAACCCCACAATTTGCCGGAGGATAAAAGGTTTTTCACAATACGTAGACGGAGGTCTTTAAAAAAAAAAAATAAAAAAAAATAAAAAAAAAATGATAGACACAGACAGACATTTCTTTCCATTTTCGTTTAGCCATTTCATCTGCTCTTGTCTTCTCCGCGACTCGCTATAATATTATCCCATTAAGCCTTTCCGTTAGCTCCTCCCACGTTTATATTATATGTTCGTGTCTTTGCAACATTTCTCCCGTCTGGTCTTCCTCACTCTGTTTGTATTGTATTGTTCTCGTAGACATTACTATAACAAATATAATAATGTATTCATTTAATTCTGCTAACTTTGGAAATTGATTCACACAGTTTTCGTTTTTGGAGTTCTGTTACATTTCTCCCTTCCTTTTTATTACACAACTTCCACTGCTGCTATACGTCTACCCCTTTTTGTATTTCTTCGATTCTTTCTTCACACACGGTATTCGGTTTTATTTTCGTTAACATTTTATAATTCAATATTTATTTTTAGCCTTCTTTCTATTTTCCTCACGCTTCTTTCTGTTTATTTTTTCCCTAATTCCTTCTTACTTAGGAATAGAATATGTTTATGTTTTAAACCTGTCGCATGCAACTTAAAAATACTATCCTTTCTCGTTGTTATTCGCATATGGTCTTATAAAATATATTATATCCTTAGCACTTCCCTTGACTCACTTGCATGCACATACCAGATTTTTTGTTCTATGTGAATGAGGGAGACAAAAGGCATAACTCCCTGCAGCGAGTGCCTCCCCCAGGTTTCAAAGAGCGACAGGGCCAAAATCGAGGGACATTCGAGCTAAAATGCCTGGACACGTGGAGTTTGAAGCAATTAAATTCATAGGAAGAGGGAAAGACTGATTCTAGGAGAGAGTTCCAGAGCTCAGCAGTTGAATAGAAGAAAGTCTGAGAATAGCGTTTCACTCTTGGGTTGGAGAGTTGCACAGAATAGGGGTGGGATTGTGTAGCACGGCGGGTACTACGTACCCTACGTAGAGGAGGTGGTATACACTCTGAAAGCTCCGAGTAACACTGATTATTGTAGTAGCGATAAAATAGCGAGAGATGCAACATTGCAGCGAAATGAGAGATTGCAGAGAGTGAGTGAGTGCACGGCAGTTAATGATACGAAAGGTTTTCCTTTCTGCTTCATCTAGGAGTGCGGTGTGAGAGGATCCTCCCCACACATGTGAACAGTACTCAATACTAGGACACACTGTGCCCCTGTACAGAACAAGAAGCTGCGCAAGGGTAAAGAACCCCTTGAGGCAGTTGAGCACACCCAGCTTCAGGGAGGCTGCCTTAGCGAGACTGGTAATATAGTCTTTCCAGAGAGCAGAAGAAAAAGAGACACCGAGAACATTGAGAGTAGATGAAAGGTTTATTTTTGTATTGTTAAAGAATAAGGGATAGTCCTCTGGAGGTTCCTGATGGGTAGTAAGATGGATAAATTGAGTTTTGGAAGCATTTAATGCAACAAGGTTTTCTCTACCCCAATTGGAAATAGTAGCTAGATCAGAAGATAAGTATGTGATGGCTTCAATACGTTTACTTTCGAGGGACTGCTGGCTTGGGTGTTCTGGAAGACTAATTGAGTGGTGTAAGGTAGAGTCGTCTGCATATGAATGGATGGGACAGGATGTACAGTTGAGAAGATCATTAATTTTATGAAAATTAGAAAGAGAATAGGAGATAGGACAGAACCCTGAGGAACACCGGAGGTGATAGGATGAGGAAGTGAGCGATGGCCGTCCACAACCGCAGCAATGGAACGGCCGGAAATGAAATTAGAGACAAAGGCACAGATGGAAGGACGGAAACCGAAGGAGGGCAGTTTGGAAATTAAAGATTTGTGCCAGACTCTACTGAAGGCCTTCAATATGTCTAGTGCAAGAGAAAAAGTCTCACCGAAGTCCTGAAAGTTGGATGACCAAGAGTTAGTAAGATATGAAAGAAGATCACCAGTAGAGCGACCCTTACGTAAGCCATACTAGCGATCTGAGAGCAGATTATGAGAAGATAAATGCTTAAGAAATTTGGAAGCAAGAATAGTTTCAAAAACTTTAGAGATACAAGAGATGAGAGCAATTGGACAATAGTTGGAAGGTTGAGAGCGGTCACCCTTCTTTGGAACAGGTTGAATGAGAGCAAACTTCCAGCAAGAAGGAAAGACGTTAGAGGAGAGACAGAGACGAAAGAGTTTGCCTAGGCAGGACGTCAGCAAGGAAGCACAGTTTTTAAGTAAAACAGGAGGAACACCATCCGGACCGTACGCCTTCTTAGTAATAAGCCCAGAGAGGGTAGAAAGTACATCTTTAGAAGAGATTAGGATATTAGGCATAAGTAGGAGAGAGGGTGGTGGAGAGGGAGGAATAGCACAGGAATCTCCAAGGTAGAGTTTTTGGCAAAATTTGAGCAAAAAGTTCAGGTTTGTCAGAGGAAGAAGTGATGGTTGTGCAATCAGAGTGGAAAAGGGGAGGGAAAGACGAGAACGAAAAGTTGTTAGAGAGTTTTTGGCTGGATGCCAGAAAGCTTTGTGTATCGCCTACCATCTGAATTTCACAATATCCATTTTCTAGTATTTTCTCTGTACAGTTTTTCCCTTACTGTTTTCATACACTAACCAGTTTTATATTTTATATATAAATTTTGTATGTATTGATTTATTGAAGTTATATATATATTTATTGATTTTATTTATGTATTTATGTATATAGTTTTTGTGTTTATTTATATGTATTACATATTTATGTATATATGTATATAATTATATAATTATATATATATATATATATATATATATATAATATATATATATATATATATATATATATATAAACCGTATATATATTATATATATATATATACTGTACTGTATATACATATATATATATATATATACCCGTATATATATATATATATATATATATATATATATAAATAAAAAGATGCATACCCGGTATATATATATATATAGATAATTAAAGATATATATATCTACATAAATACAATACATATAAATAAACAAAAACTATATATGCAGTATATAATTATATATATATACTGTAAATATATATATGTATATATATATATATATATATGTATATATATATATATATATATATATATATATGCTACAGCGCATTTTGAGCGACTGTACACACTAGAATAAACCATATAATCTCATATATAACTCACACCATTATAACAGTTATTCACTTACTTAAGTAGGCAACTGTACATTTCTAGTTGGAAATGAACTCCCCTATAGAAGATCATCTTCCCCCACCTATATAAGCCATGGTAAAATTATTGCAGGGAAAGCATGGGTTCCCACGCTCCCCTCAGAGTATTGCAGAAACACCAAGATGATTGCTAGCAACTAAGTAGAGTGTCACACCACACTGGTAGAAGCCGGTCCGCTCCTCTTGCCCAGGCAATGGTAGTAGCAGTACAGACAAGCCTTAACACTCAACGAGCGGCTAGGTCGGTAACTGCTATGTACCGCCAAGCGGGTGGTTTTACCCTAAACGAGCTTATTTCCGTGCTCTTTTTCATGCATAAACAAGAGCCAGAGCGTAATACAATTATGTATCCCTGAAAGGGCGTAAATTGAGATTTCCAATGACATCAGAACCATCCTCCTATGACCCCGCGTTCTCTTTCAACGATCGTTCACGACGAGTGCAAAAACCCTAAAATACGGAAATTTAGTTACATAATTCCCTATATAGCGAGCGAGGAAGGGTGGAGGTGTGTTGAATAAATGTCACTAGGCGCGTTGGACCAGTGCCAAGCGGTCATGAGCCGACCCACACTCCTCCATCTGCTCGTCTCTCTCTCAGAGCCATTATTGCTCAAAAATTGCACATGGACTAAAGTCCGCCCCCGCCACATAGTCCAAGTTTTTCGATACGGTCTTAAGTCCGCCCCCGCTACAAATGGGTTAAGGAAGGTCGGCCCCTTCACTGGCCGAGGTATTATACAGTGACGTATACAGTGACAAGTGCGATACTGTGCGATATTTGTGTGTGTGCCATTAATCTATTGCACTATTCTTAATGCATCTATTTTTTACAGGAATACAGATTTTACATGAATAATAGTTCAGTCTAGTTGTTTTAGCTTATGCTTAACCCGGGAACTGAAGGAAGACTCTTAAGAGTTCCCCCGGCGGACTGCGGGAAGACTCTTAAGAGTCAGAGAAAAAACAAATGAACTTTGAAAAAAAAAAATAAAAAAAATAAAAAAAAAAAATAAATGCCCCTTGGCCATGCAAAATATCACTCCTCTACTTCCCCTCCTTCCCCACTTTCCTCCCCTCCTTCAGTTATCACCTATTTTCCATGTTATTCCCTTATTCTGAGGTATATTTTCGTGCTAACATTAGCGAGTTGCAAGCAGGGCATTGTCATCACTGTTAGCAAGCGAGTGCAAGAGAGAGAGAGAGAGTATCGATCGACTGTGTCTCAGTGGCCTTGGGGGAAATTGGCGGGAAAGCAGGTTGCCTCACCCATACATTATATAACTCACGGCCTGTATCTCCGATTTTGACCATCCAAACGCTGTTTTCACTCGTTTTATTGTTGTAACAGGTTAATACCTTTATAATCAACCCATAATAGGCGCGTATGGATAAGAAGTATTAATGCTATTTATGGTAAAATAAATATTTTAGTGATGGAAACAGCTCAAATACATGCGCACAGGCAGAGGTGTCTAATTACCCCCATGCGCACTTAAGAGGTTAATTACTAGGTACTTCCCAGTCGGGCGCATATACAGTACCTATACAGACCTTATAACCTATTAAAGCCACGCATCACAATTCTATATTTCTGATAATAAAACCATAGAAAAGCCAACAGTGTCTTTGCTTCAAATCAGTTACCTCATTAATTTACCTATTCAACATGTTCTACAGTTAAATACTGGTCTACAGACATAACAAGGTAAATATAAGGTAAGAAGCTAAGGTATAAAACAGTTAATCTCCGATACATAAGTGGTTGGCAGGCTAATGGGATTCATGTTCTTTAATAAAACACAAATAAATAGACCTCCGAAGAACAATTAGAAAAGCAATATAGAAGCTTAGAAACAAAACAACTAGATTTAACAAACAATGATAGAGCTAAAAAGGAAAGGTGAAACATTCAGTAATGATACCCAAGTAAAAGTTAATACAGAGCGAGCTGGTACGCTGTGATCTGTATCTCAGTAACCATCACATCAGCGCCGACCTCAGCACATCTCTTCCCTGAGCAAATGAGTCACGGTGAGCTCATGCTCAACACTCACCACTCACGCTCAACTCAACTTCACGTTCATCCTCACGCTCAGCCCCACCCTGCTCTAAGGTCAGGGTCTGACGCGGGGGTGATGTCATCGACTCGTTGATGACGTAGACCAGAAATCATTCAACTCTACGGGATATCTACAGAAATGTTCACTCAGCAACCAGCTGATTGATAATAAACAACAAGATCTTCAAGCTGCTTTACAACTATAGTACCAGTTACTTGTAATAGGTTGGTCTTAACACTACATGAGAAACATAATAGTACTAGTTAGTCCTAGTCAAATCACAACACAGCAACAGCCAGTGCCTTTTTTTTAATTTTCTGAAGCAAATTTGTGTACTTATTTACCTAACGGATTTTAAGGTGTAACTGTACGTACATTTTAACTCTATTTCGACTAAGTAAATTCAAGTATTGCTTCAAGAACTTTATTCTCGCACTAAGAAACTTATATTTACTTCCTTTTAATTCTACTTTCTCACATAGAAATATATTTTAAAGGCCTACAGTAAATATTTTTTTTTTGCCAGCAACAATTTCACAAGAAATGTATTATTATCAGAGGATCAATCTTTCTTTTCTCTTGCCAGTGTTACATTGTGTTTCTGTTTAACCCATTTAGTAAGAGTGTTCCTACAGTTCCTTACTAAATTGAACTTTCCAGAATGTTCCTGTATTAATATTCTACTGCTCACTCATCAGACTAACCACCATTATCATCCATGCAAACTTGGGTACATGTGTGTGGGTAAGAGAAATCCCTACTACCAAAAATTAGTGCCAGTACTAAAAACATTGTGAAATTATTTGTCAATGACATACAGAACAGTCCAAGTAACCTTACCAAAAGTGTAATTTTTCCTCAATGTCCTTTAATCCTTTTGGCAAGAAGTCACCTCATCATGAGGAAGACTTAATTTCCTCAGACAGTCACTCTGAGAGCAGCTCAGAAGAGGAATTAGAGGGAGTGGGAATTGAACCTCAGTCAGACACAGAGTTTGAGAAAGAAGTAGGGACAAAAACTTGCTTCTGACCTTAATGACTTGACTGAACAACTAGCTAAATCTTTCAAGGAGACATCAGGCCACCCTGATACATCATTAGCGCAAGCGAACTTCTAACATATTTGCACACCAAATATAGGGCCTTAGTGTGGCCCAGGCACGAAGGTTATGTTATTCTGAGACAGTGCTACGCACTTATCGGAATGTTTCCCCTACGTACGTCCTACATTTTAAAAACAGTGCATAGTGAAGGTGTTATCTCCGTAGCAGAACGGAAAGTATCCACCAGAAACACTAGTGTACAATACCTGCATCCCTGAGGTAAGTTTGAAATTTTTAAAATTTCTAGGGCTAGGGTTAAGTCTTTGTAGATTCAAGTGTAGAGAAGACTTCAGAAGAACCTACTACACCTACAGACAGCTAAAACTACAGCTACAGCTCCGGCTACAGAAATATCAACGTCCTCTCTCTCATCAAACATGGCAGGCCAGGATGAGATAGAACTGATCCCGAATTGGGAAAAGTTCGCCCCATTCACTGGGAAAAATTGCCCTAATTACCCGGATGGAGTACTAAACTTCCTGGAGACCATTGAAGAACGCATGAGGGACAGCGATATTAGAACTGATGAAGACAAGATAGCTATTGCTAGACGCGATCTGAAGTTCGGTATGATGATCGAAAGGAGCTAGATAATAACAGGTATGCAGTCAGGGGTCTATAGCGCATGGAGAGAATTTATGATTATAATCTTTGGAGAAGTAACACCTCCCGCAGATTCACAGGCATATCTTAAACTCCAGGTGCCTATATTTTCTGGGAAAGATAGAGATTGGCAAACTACCCAGACGGAGTTTGTGAATTCCTACGGGTAATAGGAGAATACATGGACACCCATTCCATCTTTTGTGACAAGAAACGAATTGCCTTTGTCCGGATACATCTGAAAAGAGGAAGTGCTCTTGCCCTTGCTCAAGCAACAGCTCCATTTCAGACAACGGACTATAGGCAATTCCGAATAACCCTTTGTATCTTTGCTGTCGCTGAAAATCCCGAGGGTCACCAGCCAGAGACACCCCCCACACCAGGAGCTGAACACACTCCAAGGTCTCCTCCAAGTTTAGAGACTGTTCCGGAGTCCCCGGAATCTCCGGAGTCACCTTCGGACACTGATTGGGACAATGCATCGGATGCAGATACTGCTTCTGAGACCTCGCTGGACCCAGCTCCCGAGATTCCAGACGCTACAGCAGAGACTGTGCCTGCATCTGTTCCCGAGTTAGTTCAAAGAAGAGCTCCTAGACCAGACCCCGAGCTAATTCCTCTTGCCAATCCAAGAAGAGCTCGTGAGATAGTGACAGTATCACAGACAGTGTGTGCCTACTGCAATCATAATGCAAGGAGAAACCACTCTTGCGTGGCGAGACGCAGACCCGGTCCGACACCTTCGCCTCCGAGAAGAACTGGTGCAATCCCTAAGAAGTGTGGCCACTGCAATAAAGTTGGTCATACAAGGGAAAATTGCTGGACACTCCATCCACAATTACTCTCACAGAAGTAACAAACGTCACAACGCAAATCCCGAGTGCATACAAAACCTCGTAAGGCAGGAAAATCACAACGGAACCCCCGCACTACACAACGAGATAGACCCTCACGAAGAGGATATTGCTTCGTTTGTGAAGTATTTGGACACGACACAAAAGATTGCCCTCGTGTAGACACACCACGTAGACCAAGAGATGAGTCGCCTCCTTCGCAATTCTGGTTCCTACCAGCATGTCAGATCCTTTAGTCCCAAGCCTACAATCGCCGGCTCTCTGCAGCACAAACTCCCCGGAGTAGCAGAGAATGGGACCCCTCAACGGTCGACATTTTGAGTCACAATCAACATCTCACACTAAGGTTATACGTGACTAAGCCATATTTACGTGGTGGATTTAACCTCACGCCAAGGTCCCACACGTAACCCAAAGTTTCACAGGGTGGATTAAACCTCACACCAAGGTCCCACACATAGTCCCCAATACATTTCTTGTGGCGGCAGACACCTTTTGACACAGGTAACGTACGAAACTCACACATAGTTTACGTAGCAGAAACGCCTAAGCAAATACAAGGGTCCGCACAAGTTTAAATTATTTATGTCCAAGACATAATGAATCTGAAAGATAACCACATCAACCTGAAGTCTCACAGCTTGAGCGTCACCCATAGTTGTTCCGGTACTCCGTGCTGTGTTCGACCCGATTGATCCCCAGCACTGATCATGTATCATCTGTTCCAACAAGTATGGGCAGTTAGCTTGCGCAAGATCCATGGAATCTGTTCCGAGTACATGGTGCATAGGTCACAGTTAGGTCAACATTGTCGAAGTACATAGTTACACAACACGCATTACGCGTTCATTCCTGCATTCGATTATAAGCAGCGACTGTGTCAACAGGTATGACCAGTTTCACCTGCAAGATCTTAAGAGCCCTCGCTTTATGTCTAATAGTGCTAGGATCAAGAGCCGTATTGCAAACCTGATTTCTCTCGCTCACATCCACAGCCCAAAAGGATTCGTACTAGAGAAGGTGCATACCTTCCAGTTGGGTTACCTAAATAGTATCCCTTAGTGATATCCGGAAAACAAAGGAATTATGCGAAGAATAGGGTACGTCTTCCAGAAAACTACCCAAAATTACAGCAGATGTGGAAATATCTTTTACAGCACATGTAAGTACATTACCAACGGCATCCAGAGCTACAATGTACTAAGACATCCTGCAGGTAAACCCTGAAGAGGATATGAAACTCTGTAGACTTATAGAATTATTTTGCGCATCTACTCCAGTATCCTAGCGCATCGCTAAAATATTCTCCTGTAGCTACGAAGACCTAGACTTAGGATTGTAGTCGCCTTCTGCAGTGTACTGCTGAAAACACTAAAGAATCTAACCAAAGCACTATATAGCCCTAAAAAGTAAACCTAGGTAAATCTAAGACACACGTCTTTCCTCTGGTTGACACCAACCCGATTGGTAACCAAGAACGGGATACTTTTAGGTGGTTGATTACCACAAAGACAACCACGCAGCATATTCTAACCAAGTTAAGGAAATACTTCCCACAGCCTGAGTTGTTTGAACTCCTACACACCATAGGAATAACGGGAACAAAGTTTTTCAAAGTAACTCAAAAAGTCTAAGTTTTTCTTAAGTGGAACTCCATCACCTCATGGATTGACACCAGAAGACTTGACTGTACATTCACGATCTGTATCTGAAATGTCCCAGTAGCCAATCTTGAGTCGAGCAGCAAAGATTCTCATCGAATAGTACGATCTGTGCAGTTAATTACCTTCTAAAGTCACACTTAAAATATAAACTTAAGGTTAGAATGATAATAAGATGTTTTCAAGTCTTACAAGGCAGAGCTCATCAGAATACTTGCCTAAATACCATTCAAAACATGCTCAACAAACTCGTACTTCACACTCGTACAAACGACTCTTCTCACAAGAGCTCCGTACAACATTCAAAATGCCAAGTGACCTAGTCAAGATGCTAGTCATTGGTTACATAAGGAAAGTGTTGAATAATTTAGAGACTAGATATCACAACACAGAAAGGTTAACTCCTGCAACAACTTTGGAGTCGAAACCTTCGTGAAAGCTTAGCCTTGAGCCTTCCTTCGACCTCCACTCAGACAGACAGGCAAGGACAAAAAGGTACTCAAAGGTGATAAATTCTCACTGGCAGACTAATGCGGTGGTACGAGACATTCCTACAGCTAACCCGACACTGTATTTTAGGGTAGAAGCTAACGTGGCAGCCAATGCACTCTCCAGAATCGTGCAAGTTGCCCCGGTGATCTTGTTACCGACCTAAAAAGAAGCCAAGTGAAAGACGAGCAAGCCAAGAGCCACTACAAATCCAATAAGTAAGCTATTTCTGGAATCGGAGAAGAAAGTGTCTTTTCCAGAATCCAAGTTCATCTGACATAGTTCCGATTGCACTAAGAACCTCTGGTTAGACTCTTCCCGTTGACACACACATACAGCCATGTATATGTCATGCCAGATACGATTGTAGTACTTCCGAAACAACATGATGCCATCAAGTTGTTACCTAGTGCAGCAACTGTACCAACAAGTGTGGACAGTTCATATGTGCAGACAGGAAGCAACTCTTGAGGCCGCTAAATAGATGTACTACTGGAAAACTATTAAGAGGGATATTAAACGACACTTTACCAAAAGACTCTCTTGTGCTACCACAAAGTACTTGAGAAGAAACCATAACCTGTGACACACCTGGAATACCCGATGGCTTCACATCCATTTGACATTGTTTCTTTGGAATTGCTGATATGCCCAAGCGACGCCAGACGTAAGCAGTACCAGCTGGTTTGTGTTAAATATCATCCTTCAGACTAGTTTGTCGTATTCCTGCTTAAAGACGGATACAAAGAACCCAATTACCAACAAGCTCGTACATTACTCACTTGCTTGCTCCTCCTCTCCTAGGCACCTTTTCGCCGATAACAGGTTGGAAACCAAGCACAATGTGAAAGAATTAAGGGGTGATATCTAATTGAGAAAGCATGTATTTGGCAACAGATCTCATTCTCAATTGGGCTAGTTGACTGCAAAGCACCTCAGCTACCATAGCTATCTTTGAAATCTTTGAACATCATACAGATCTTAAGATAATCTAGATATCAGGGAAAACCTAGATAGCTTAACATTGCCTTGAAGAGTCTTCCAAAACCTACAGACAGGTATGCAAGACTACCTTCTGCTGGTAAAGACAAGCTTCTGCCGTAGTTTCTGGCTACAGCTAAGCTACGCAGATATCTATATGCCTCTAGATTATACTTATCAGTCAAAGAGGATGCTAAGAGACACCTGAAAGTCTTTAGCAAGATCCAACTTCCATTCCCAGATCATTTGCACACATTCGATGCATTAATGATAAGAATAAATGCCGAAGAGAGTTAAAAATTCCTCTTCATAGTCTGTGATAAGGTAAGTTGTCTAGAATCAAAAAGAACGTCTTAACTCATTCAGGACTAAGTTTGTTAGTCTAGACGCTACCACTCACGAAATAGAATCAGTTCGATGGTTACAGGTTAATCCGGATGAGTACTCAACACTCGCAGAATGGCCATAACATTCCTGTTTACCTACTTTCTACGGTGCAACCACTGTACCTCTCCTCACTGCCTCCGCAGATACTCCTGCATTTCGGCAAGAAACTCCAATATGCTAACAGAGAGGACAGATGATCTGTTAATGCCACAGAATTAGTAGAACTTTCCTCTAGAGAAACTAGCAACATAATTACTTGAAATAGTAGTAATTACAATTCAGATCCACACAAGAAAATTATTCGTTCTGTTTACGACACATTATCTGACAGAGCAAGCTGCGCATACCAGTACATCCTACTGGCCATGTGTGAAAAATTCTACTGCTCCTCTGCAAATAGTATTTTACCCTTTCTCCCGAGAAAGATGACCTGGTTAGTGTGTTCCCTACTAACTAATCAGAAGATGCCTGGTGTCTTGCGACTTAGAGTTACCTTTCACGTTTTAGCGTAGCTCGTATTACATCGTAATATCCGGATGATTAATTTTGGTACTACCTGATGACCCTACCCCGGTAACCAAACACTCGCACTCACACACGTGAGAAGAGAGGACTGTTATAACTTGCTGACCTACTATCGTATGAGCTCTTTAGAACAGCCCACGCTTCTGAAGTAGAAAAGTTAAGAAAGAGACTCACTGTCTTGGAGAATGCAGCAAAAACCCTAATAGAGTCTTGAGTTACGACTCGAAAGCAAGACGAATGTGATGAACTCTTTGAGTACGGTGATATCAGAGACGGATCTACTGCCTGTTGCCCATCTCCGTATAGCCTTAGACATCGTGAAGGAACAGTGTGCCCTGATTCCGCATTTTGAGTTAGACAACTGTATATTCTATTTCTCACTAATAGAAACAGTTATAACACTCTCTTCATTTAGAGTCCACATTCCGTTCCAGTCCTCACATTTTACAATGACTGAAGAATTATACTGTTGCCGTTTCTAATACACGGATGATTACTGATACAGCAGACATGATGCTTGTCTCCGACGAACTTCAACTTGTGATAGTGACAAACAAAGACGCCTTTATTCATGTAGGTCCTCGTATCTTCCCTGACTGTGCGTCCAGAGTATGTATTTTCCCTATGTCCCCGGACAAAACTGCATGCGAACTTACCTTGACTCAAGCATCTGTGACTGACTGGTTCATTAAAAAGAATGCTCCATGGCTCCCAGTGTTTCATCAACACTTGTAGATATTTCAGATCTTTGCATTCACAACCAGACCCAGGTGTCCCTTGTTAGTCTAGATAAGGTATAGTAGTTAATATTCATGGGATGTGTCAGGCACCTGTTCTCTACGAAGTAAGGATTTCACTAATCTTCGCGCTTCCTTATCATCAGCATCTTGCCTTGATAACTAACCTCTCCTCAAAGTTCATCCCTATTAACATTTTCTTTCACAGGTAACTCATTGGACCACATCGTTTCTTACAAACACTCTCAAACCTCATGAAAATTATAAATTCTTCTGAGTACAACTAACCTAGTTAGGTTTGTTAGTTAATTAGTACTAACCCCCTTCCATGACTCTCGTCAACAACCTTATCCTAGTAAGTCATTCCCTTCGTCTTCCATTCAGGGTTGATCTCCTGTAACGTAGGCGTGAGACAAAGCAGGCACCTGCTAATCCGAACGTGTAAATTTTGGTCCTCACCTCTATCACACTTTCTCTGGCATTGCTATACACTGAGTACAGGGTTAGATAAGTTATAGGGATGAAAAAAATGTGTATCTATATATATGTTATCTATCCATCTATTGCCTGACGCCGTGATCCCCGAAGGTGTGGCCACGAACGAACCGCCCCCATGCACCTCTGTCCCCAGTCAGTCGACGCCCCTCCTCCCAACCAGCACCGCCTTCGTTCATGTACTTCTTCACTCCATCCTTCCACCTCTCATTCGGTCTACCTCTCCCTCTCTGTCCCTCCACCTCGCTCTCGTACACCCTCTTAGTCATTCTCTCGCTTTCCATACGTTCCATATGGCCGAACCATCTCAAGTTGTTCCTTTTCACACTTTCCAGCACATCTACCTCCACACCAAACCTCCTTCTTATTTCCCCTGTCCATACTTAGTGTACTCAAACTAGTATGAACAGTCTCGATGTTACGTAATCTGGGTTGATGTAGCGTTACGTATCTTTCCGTAGTCTTAAGTTGAACGCTTCCATAACCTTGGTCGAACGTTCCAGGATTGGGTAGAATATATTATTCTATAATAGTATATGGGAAAGTATTGTAGGATTATAATTCCCATATATATATATATATGTGTGTATTATTTAAGATTGTTTATAAGTATCTCATTGTAAAGAAGATGGGATACATTTTCCATATGTTATGCGCGTGCGCGGTATGTCACGACAGAGACGAACATAACGCGCTCGCTCACTCTCCAACCAACCTCCGTCCCAGCTACACACGCTAAGCCTTCTTTCTTCTAGTTATTTCACCAGGTGTTTTCGCTTCACTTTTCATCTCATATTCCATATAGTCACTACATCATCATCTTTGTTAATTAGCACAACTTAACGTAAATATCTAGCCTATCTTAGCCTATTGTAGCCTCTTTTCATACTTTGTTTACTAACCACTTCCAGTTATCTAGCCTATTTTCCGCCATCCTCCAATCACCAGCTGAGTTCATCAAAAGGTAATTATATTTCTATATGGTTAATATTTATTCAATATCAAATATACAGTCCACTTATCTAAATTAGCCATATCCCCTGTTGTACCATCTCCCGAAATTCTTCATCCATAGTCCCATCTTTACTCAACACACTGCCCAGATACTTAAAAGCGTTGTCGATCTCCATAGCCTGACCGTTCAGCTTCACCTCACACTCTGTGACTTCACCCCTTTCGAAGACCATAACCTTGCTCTTCCCCGCATTTACTTTCAAATTCCGTTTTTCGCACACTGTTCCAAACTCATTTACCAGACCCTGCAACTCCCATTCATTATCACTCATCAGAACTGTATCATCTGCAAACAGCAGTATAGGTAACTTCCACTGAATTCCCTCCCTTTTCAGCGATACACCAACATCCACTGCTCTTGATATATATATATATGTTAGCTATTCTTTATTTACACTTCGGTGAGCCTCAGCTGACGTGGCCGAGTGGTGTTACAGCGCATTTTGAGCGACTGTACACTCTAGCATAAGCCATATAATCTCATATATAACTCACACCATTATAACAGTCATTCACTTACTTAAGTAGGCAACTGTACATTTCTAGTTGGGAATATTCTCCCCTATAGAAGATCATCTTCCCCCACCTATAAAAGCCTTGGTACAATTCTTGCAGGATAAGCAAGGGTTCCCACGCTCCCCTCAGAGTATTGCAGCAACACCAAGACGATTGCTAGCAACTAAGTAGAGTGTCACTCCACACTGGTAGAAGCCGGTCCGCTCCTCTTGCCCAGGCAATGGTAGTAGCAGTACAGACAAACCTTAAGAAGGTCGCCCCCTTCACAGGCTGAGGTATTATACAGTGACGTATACAGTGACAAGTGCGATAATGTGCAATATTAGTGTGTGTGCCATTAATCTATTTCACTATTCTTAATGCATCTATTTTTTACAGGAATACAGATTTTACATGAATAATAGCTCAGTCTAGTTGTTTTAGCTTATGCTTAATTATTGGTACTTCCCAGTCGGGCGCATATACAGTACCTATACAGACCTTATAACCTATTAAAGCCACGCATCACAATTCTATATTTCTGATAATAAAACCACAGACAAGCCAACAGTGTCTTTGCTTCAAATCAGTTACCTCATTAATTTACCTATTCAACATGTTCTACAGTTAAATCCTGGTCTACAGACATAACAAGGAAAACATAAGGTAAGAAGCAAAGGTATAAAACAGTTAATCGCCGATATATATATATATATATATATATATATATATATATATATATACATATATATATATATATATATATATATATATATATATATATATATATATATATATATATATATATATATATATATATATATATATCGGCGATTAACTGTTTTATACCTTTGCTTCTTACATGGTGTAACCCTGTACCACCATGAATTTTGCTCATCTCCTTCATATATATATATATATATATAATATATATATATATATATATATATATATATACATATATATATATATATATATATATATATATATATATATATTTTTTTTTTTTTTTTTTTTTTTTTTCAAGAATATGTGACGGGTATTGTGTGGGTCTGTTTGTGTAAGATGTATCTGCTAGATTGTGATTTTTTTTATTTAGATATATTGAACGATCGAACAATCTGGGTATTAACGTACAAAATCCGGCAAGCAAGTATTATAATTATATCAATGAATTAATGTTAATTTGTGTCCACCTCAATTCTTCTTCCACATTCCTTGCAGATCATGCTGTCCAATAGTAACCACCAGCCAGTCTTCCAACTAATTGAACTAGACTAAACGGGTTGTAGAATATCGAATTGTTTGTATTATAAGTTTGCAAAAGCCCAAATGCGGAACGGTAAATACACGGAAGCAGGAACATTTATGGGGAGGTTAGAAAATAGGTAATTTATGCATTGGGTCGATTATTGGAAGACCTTAAGATATTGTGAAATGGTAATAAGTTGGTATGGTACTTAGAAGTGAAAGAGAGTGAAGATCTGTTCTGTGACCTCAATTTCAGAATGGAAGAGGAGCGGAGAGAGATGAACAAAAAAACAGTGATATAATAAAACAAAATCATTTGAACTGCATCATTGTTAAGTTAATTAATCACAATGTTTTTGGTATATTATTGGTACTTAGAATGGTAAAATGACGAACCTATTAGAAGTAGGTGAATAATCAAACATAGTTTTCAATATATATAAGTATATTCCTAGCTGGCACCAACATGTTTAAAGAATAAAAGTCAGCATCTGATTAATGGAGTAAAGTATAATTTTCCATTCTATACTTTATATTCGTGAATTAAAAAGATGCTATCGGAAATATGAGAGAACTCGTATAAATTAATATATAATTTTGACAATTTACCTATATGATTAGCTAACACGCTTACAATATTAAATCCAAAGTTAAACTCTCCCAGACCGATATAAAAGCCAGCACTGTGATCTCCCTCACCCTGTCATTATTGGAACCAGGATCAACCAGATCCTGAGAGACAATTGAGCCACTCCGATTGCAACTGAGAATTTGATGGATGTAAGCAAGACAGGGAATCGGGAGTCAAATTTACTCTTCAAAATCGTTATCACATGGACTATATCAAGCTCAATTTACACGAGCTAGTATAACGTTGATTTATATTTTCAGTGTGGTATCCGTTAGAAGTATTTCAAGCATCAACGTTTACTCACTCACACAAAAAAAAAAAAAAAAACACACACACACACACACAGACAAGAATACTATAATATGCAGTCCTGACAATGTCCAACACTTGCACCCATATAAAATAGGAAAGCTCACCAGTGTAACCTTTACCTTTACTGAGTGCCTGGCTGCTACCTCCCACTTGAACCTCACTACAGAACAAGTCCAGAGGGAAACCAATGGGAAACACCTTTATTCCGTGATTATACAGTAGTTGTGAGTTTTACTAATTTTACAAAGTTAATTAACATCGGAGAGGTGACTGAGATATTAATTTCTTAGCAAATTATTCAAATATATTTATGCATATAATTGCACTATTATAAAAGATCATGCTATACAAGTTTCTTATTAACTTGATTGAATATTGACTTTTAAGAGACTCGGGAAAAGAGATAGAGTATGAAGGGCTGGCCATGCGAGGTAATTTGACGAAAATAAAAGTGAAAAGTGAGTTATGTGGAGGGAGTGGATGAGAAAGGAGGAAAATAGAGGAGGAGAGGGTCCAACTGAAGAAGATAAACCAAAGAAAAAAATGGGCAGACATAGTCAAGCCGTCCAGTGGCACAAGGGCGAGTTGACCAAAATTGAGAAAATGGGATTTCTAGATATTTCGTGAGAAATAGTAACCTGCATTGTGTGATAAAATGCCAAGTGATTCCGACCCTTACTCCCCTCTACATCAGAGCTCAAAGTCGTATGACTTTGACAGTCAAAACTGACTACCAGGTCCAGCTCTCGGTGGCAGGAGGGCGAGTTGACTAGTTGACAAGCCACTAGGAGGGCTGCTATTAATTCACGCCATGTTTACATCTGCCGGGTTGGTCAATCACAGGCCACCTACTATGTTTCCCGCCACCCCGCAGCAGCTCAGTCCGCCATTATCCTTTCGTCTGTGTGACGCTACAGCATTATCGTGATATTTACATTATATGATTCAGTCATTATTTTTAGCGTTCCTTCTATTTCTTCACGCTTCTTTATATTAGTTTTTTCTCGTATTCCTTCTTAATTAGTAATATCATAGCTTTATGTTTTAAACTTGTGACCTACAACTCAACATTATTGGACTCTCTCTTATTTATTCTCATATGTTATTACTTGATTATAATGTTTCCGTACTACTTTCCTTTTACTCGCTTCCAGAATATTTTTGTATCGCCTACCATCTGAATTTCACCATATCCATTTCCTATTTTTTTCTGTGTGCAGCTGTTCCCTTATGTTTTCATACACCAACCAGTTGTTTTAATGTAAATACTTTTTGTATTGTTTTAAACATTTTGCATTTTCATTTGTATTTGTTTTCCCTGAATTTGTGGAGAGTTTGGTATGGGTCTCTTTGTGTAAGTTGTACCCCCCCCCCCCCCCCCCCCCCCGGGCCCACATCCTCTGATGTCTTGTAATGCAGGCCGCGATAATACTAAGTTGTGGAATTGGGTCAACGGGGAGAGAGAGAGAGAGAGAGAGAGAGAGAGAGAGAGAGAGAGAGAGAGAGAGAAAGAGAGAGTCTTTGAGAGTGTAAGTGAGTGAGGGGGATTTCTGAAAATATGGTAATGCACCTTTGCACGTTAGGTGACAGTGGAAAGCACACTTGGGAGACAATATGAAGTATCACGTCTAAAGGCCAAACTAATAACATTTGTTGATTTCATTATGAACATTTTGATATAGATATATTGAACGATAAAACAATCTCGGTATAAATGTAAAGAATCCGGCAAGAAAGTATTATATATTAATGAGTTAATGTTAATATTTTGTCACCTTAATTCTTCTTCCACATTCTTCCTAGATCATGCTATCCAAGAGTAACCCCCAGCCAGTCTTCCAACAAATTGAACTAGACCAAACTGATTGTAGAATATAAAATTGTTTGTATTGTATGTTTGTAAAAGCCCAAATGCGGTACGGTAAATACACGGAAGCAGGGAAATTTATGGGGAGGTTAGAAAAAGGGTGATTTATGCAGTGGTGCGATTATTGGAAGACCGTAAGAGATTTTGTAATGGTAAAAAGATGAAATGGAGATTAATTAGAAGTTAAAGAGGGTAAGATCTAATCTGTGACCCCAATTTCAGAATGGAAGAGGAGGAGCGGAGAGAGAAGAACACATAACAGTGATGTGTTGCCATCAAATTGGTTGCTGATATTTAGGTTTTAAATATTGACTGACAGAGAAGTAATCAATCAATAGAGCATGACAGGAATGGGTTTAGTGATGGTAGTATGTGTGGCTATGGGGTGGCATGATTGAGAGAGAGAGAGAGAGAGAGAGAGAGAGAGAGAGAGAGAGAGAGAGAGTGAGAGAGAGAATTGACAAGCCACTAGGAGGGCTGCTATTAATTCACGGCATGTTTACATCTGCCGGGTTGGTCAATCACAGGCCACCTACTATGTTTCCCGCCACCCCGCAGCAGCTCAGTCCGCCATTATCCTTTCGTCTGTGTGACGCTACAGCATTATCGTGATATTTACATTATATGATTCAGTCATTATTTTTAGCGTTCCTTCTATTTCTTCACGCTTCTTTATATTAGTTTTTTCTCGTATTCCTTCTTAATTAGTAATATCATAGCTTTATGTTTTAAACCTGTGACCTACAACTCAACATTATTGGACTCTCTCTTATTTATTCTCATATGTTATTATTTGATTATAATGTTTCCGTACTACTTTCCTTTTACTCGCTTCCAGAATATTTTTGTATCGCCTACCATCTGAATTTCACCATATCCATTTCCTATTTTTTTCTGTGTGCAGCTGTTCCCTTATGTTTTCATACACCAACCAGTTGTTTTAATGTAAATACTGTTTGTATTGTTTTAAACATTTTTGCATTTTCATTTGTATTTGTTTTCCCTGAATTGGTGGAGAGTTTGGTATGGGTCTCTTTGTGTAAGTTGTACCCCCCCCCCCCCCCCCCCCCCCCCCCCCCCCCCCCCACGGCCCACATCCTCTGATGTCTTGTAATGCAGGCCACGACAATACTAAGTTGTGGAATTGGGTCAACGGGGAGAGAGAGAGAGAGAGAGAGAGAGAGAGAGAGAGAGAGAGAGAGAGAGAGAGAGAGAGAAAGAAAGAGAGAGTCTTTGAGAGTGAAAGTGAGTGAGGGGGATTTCTGAAAATATGGTAATGCACCTTTGCACGTTAGGTGACAGTGGAAAGCACACTTGGGAGACAATATCAAGTATCACGTCTAAAGGCCAAACAAATAACATTTGTTGATTTCATTATGAAACATTTTGATATAGATATATTGAACGATAAAACAATCTCGGTATAAATGTAAAGAATCCGGCAAGGAAGTATTTTATATTAATGAGTTAATGTTAATATTTTGTCACCTTAATTCTTCTTCCACATTCTTCCTAGATCATGCTATCCAAGAGTAACCCCCAGCCAGTCTTCCAACAAATTGAACTAGACCAAACTGATTGTAGAATATAAAATTGTTTGTATTGTATGTTTGTAAAAGCCCAAATGCGGTACGGTAAATACACGGAAGCAGGGAAATTTATGGGGAGGTTAGAAAAAGGGTGATTTATGCAGTGGGTGCGATTATTGGAAGACCGTAAGAGATTTTGTAATGGTAAAAAGATGAAATGGAGATTAATTAGAAGTTAAAGAGGGTAAAGATCTAATCTGTGACCCCAATTTCAGAATGGAAGAGGAGGAGCGGAGAGAGAAGAACACATAACAGTGATGTGTTGCCATCAATTGGTTGCTGATATTTAGGTTTTAAATATTGACTGACAGAGAAGTAATCAATCAATAGAGCATGACAGGAATGGGTTTAGTGATGGTAGTATGTGTGGCTATGGGGTGGCATGATTGAGAGAGAGAGAGAGAGAGAGAGAGAGAGAGAGAGAGAGAGAGAGAGAGAGAGAGAGTGAGAGAGAGAATTGACAAGCCACTAGGAGGGCTGCTATTAATTCACGCCATGTTTACATCTGCCGGGTTGGTCAATCACAGGCCACCTACTATGTTTCCCGCCACCCCGCAGCAGCTCAGTCCGCCATTATCCTTTCGTCTGTGTGACGCTACAGCATTATCGTGATATTTACATTATATGATTCAGTCATTATTTTTAGCGTTCCTTCTATTTCTTCACGCTTCTTTATATTAGTTTTTTCTCGTATTCCTTCTTAATTAGTAATATCATAGCTTTATGTTTTAAACCTGTGACCTACAACTCAACATTATTGGACTCTCTCTTATTTATTCTCATATGTTATTATTTGATTATAATGTTTCCGTACTACTTTCCTTTTACTCGCTTCCAGAATATTTTTGTATCGCCTACCATCTGAATTTCACCATATCCATTTCCTATTTTTTTCTGTGTGCAGCTGTTCCCTTATGTTTTCATACACCAACCAGTTGTTTTAATGTAAATACTTTTTGTATTGTTTTAAACATTTTGCATTTTCATTTGTATTTGTTTTCCCTGAATTTGTGGAGAGTTTGGTATGGGTCTCTTTGTGTAAGTTGTACCCCCCCCCCGGCCCACATCCTCTGATGTCTTGTAATGCAGGCCGCGATAATACTAAGTTGTGGAATTGGGTCAACGGGGAGAGAGAGAGAGAGAGAGAGAGAGAGAGAGAGAGAGAGAGAGAGAGAGAGAGAGAGAGAGAGAGAGAGAGAGAAAGAAAGAGAGAGTCTTTGAGAGTGAAAGTGAGTGAGGGAGATTTCTGAAAATATGGTAATGCACCTTTGCACGTTAGGTGACAGTGGAAAGCACACTTGGGAGACAATATCAAGTATCACGTCTAAAGGCCAAACAAATAACATTTGTTGATTTCATTATGAACATTTTGATATAGATATATTGAACGATAAAACAATCTCGGTATAAATGTAAAGAATCCGGCAAGAAAGTATTATATATTAATGAGTTAATGTTAATATTTTTTCACCTTAATTCTTCTTCCACATTCTTCCTAGATCATGCTATCCAAGAGTAACCCCCAGCCAGTCTTCCAACAAATTGAACTAGACCAAACTGATTGTAGAATATAAAATTGTTTGTATTGTATGTTTGTAAAAGCCCAAATGCGGTACGGTAAATACACGGAAGCAGGGAAATTTATGGGGAGGTTAGAAAAAGGGTGATTTATGCAGTGGGTGCGATTATTGGAAGACCGTAAGAGATTTTGTAATGGTAAAAAGATGAAATGGAGATTAATTAGAAGTTAAAGAGGGTAAAGATCTAATCTGTGACCCCAATTTCAGAATGGAAGAGGAGGAGCGGAGAGAGAAGAACACATAACAGTGATGTGTTGCCATCAATTGGTTGCTGATATTTAGGTTTTAAATATTGACTGACAGAGAAGTAATCAATCAATAGAGCATGACAGGAATGGGTTTAGTGATGGTAGTATGTGTGGCTAAGGGGTGGCATGATTGAGAGAGAGAGAGAGAGAGAGAGAGAGAGAGAGAGAGAGAGAGAGAGAGAGAGAGAGAGAGAGAGTGAGAGAGAGAGAGAGAGAGAGAGAGAGCGAGAGAGAGAGAGAAATAACAGCAAGGGAATAAAATAAAACAGGCATGGAAATACTATTACCTTGTATATAACAAAACAACACCAAACGTCTCCCGGTAAACTCCTGCCTCTCTGTGGTGCTGGTGGTGGCATCTTCATTAAAACTTTCACTGGTAATGTCAAGGGGAAATTAACAAAGTAAATTACCTCATGGTGATAATAATCTGTATGACCACCTGCCGAGCTTACTTGATTGCTTCATTTGCTACCATAAGTGTTATTTACCCCTTCTGTACTGGTGACGTCTTTTAAAGTTTTTGTTTTATGGCTACTATTAGACGATTACATGCAGTATAAAGTGTGCCCCAGCAATTCATTGGCTTCGAACAACCTCCCTTAACCCTTTTTACTACCACAGATTCTTCTTAAACTGCACAAACTAGTATAAATATAGCAAGAATAAAATCAATAACAGATCGCCGGTATAGAAAGGGTTAACTTATATGTTGTAGCATTAGGCCTACGTATGCTCCTCTACCTTATCATGTTATTATCCAATATCCTTTGAAATATACTGTATATATCTGGTTGTATTTACACCTTTTAGTTTGGTAAGTATTCTCCAAGGTACTATTGCAGGCATTTAACCCAACTAACCAAACACACAACAATAGTTTGAGAGAACTACAGGACAATTATGTTATACTCTGCCGCTATATATTCTGAAAAGCAAAACAAACATTAATTATTACAAGAACAATATACAGTATAATGCATTTATATAACAGCAGCACGTCCGTTCTATCAGATATATAAAGCAGCGGGAGATGTAAACAGTGAGAAGGGACTGAAAAGGGGCTCCAGTCCTGACGCTATTCTTGACTTACAGTGTGCTGGCTTAGTAATCCAGAAGTCCAATTTTAACTAACTGTGTAGAAAGCAGTGAGAAAGAACATGAAAACCATGACATTTACAACACACAATGGACATATTTTATAACACACACACAAGCACAAGCAAATAATACTATTTCGTGCATATTTAAGAACCATCACACAAAATTAAAGTTCATTGGCAAAATATATCCTTAGCATAGTCAGAACACGACATATATATTATATTCTAGCTATTAGTAGACGATTTTATTCAGATTAATACATGCCTGTAGGATTCAAATAATTAAATACTCAAGTAATATATAGATATACACACTATATGTATCTCTCTCTTTCGCACACACACACACACACACACACACACACACACACCCATGGTTATCAGGGTCACGTACGGTCAGGGTGTTTTTAAAGGATTTAAACCCGATTTGGAGCAGGATCACAACTCCTACCAGGAAAGACCCCGCAGTATTTGAGAGAGAGAGAGAGAGAGAGATTATCTTCATCAGCACAATCATCATCTTCATCATCGATATATCCACATCCCACATCAACAGGGGAGCTTTGAAAACTAGTAATCTTATTGACTCGGGTACAATTCCTGGTATAACTATGCCAGGTGTCAACGACTTTGATAAACATAATCCCACCTATATGGCAACAGTTCCAGCTGATTGGCTTGATAATTACCTCACTGACATGCAATTTAACACCCTTATTGTTAACTAGTAACGTATGGTTATGACAAAAAACAATTATATTCAGTTGGCATAAGTAGGTGTTCAAAACCTCGGTATATGTTTATGTAAAAATAGAGAGAGTTACATCATGTGTGGTATCTGAAAATATATCAATTACTAATTTGACGAAGGTTTGTTTGGATGGTTGAAAACATATAATCCACCTTCCTAAACAACATTATCTTCCTGTTCATATTGATCATTCTCTCTTATCCTCTTCCTCTCTTCAAATAATTCCGAACTATTATGCGTAAAAATAAGCAACAAATATACCGACATGAATATTGTAGTTGTATATAGACGCCCAACGATAAATAACGAAGAGGATATATCACTTTACAATTCCCTAACAAAAACATTAAATGCCAAAGAAACCGTTATCATAGGCAACTTTAACCTACCTAATATTATATGGCATGATAAAATCGGATCGGGAAAGGCATCTGAAAGAATGATAGAATTTATGAACGATAATTTCCTGTATCAATTAGTTCAGATCCCCACTAGGGTTGACAATATATTAGATTTAGTTATCACAACTCACGAATACATAACGTCAAACTTACAAGTTGGTGAACAGTTAAGTGGATGTGATCATAATAGCATCAGGTTCCAGATCAACATGACTCACACCACCACTATTAGTGAAACATTCATACCTGACTACAACAAAGCTGATATTAGCGGACTAAGAAAAGAGATAAACGATATCCATACACGCATAAATAGTCTCTCTAGTACCGAAGAAGCTTGGATAACATTCAAAGATATTTTCTTTACTGCCCAAAATAAATATATCCCTATGCGTAAACGACACAATACAAGTATAAATAAACCCCTATGGTACAATAACAATATTAGTAGAGCAATTAGTGAAAGAAATCGTCTATACAAATAAAAAATGGATACAGATAATATTACCATCCAAAATCAATACTCGCTTGCGAGAAGAAAGGTTATATCGCTAATTAAATCTGCAAAGAGGGATTACGAAATTAAAATCGCACATGCGAGCAAATCTAATCCAAAACAATTTTATAGATATATAAATAGCAACAAACAAATTAAAAGTGGCATCGGTCCGATACTAAATATCAAGGTGAATTAGAATCAGATAGCAGGGACATAGCTGCTACTCTTAATCAAAACTTTTCTTCTGTATTTAATACTGCCAGTAACCAAAACGTGCCACAAGAAAATAATCAAACATGTAACTATGTTCTTCAACATTCTATTATTACCCAGTCAGAAGTAATTAAAAAATCAACTCACTTCATGTCAATAAATCACCTGGGCCGGACATGTTTATCCCTAAAATTCTTATATTAGTCAAAGAAGAAGTTGCAGGGGCACTAACCATAATACTAAATATGTCACTTAAACAAGGACATGTACCCACCGACTGGAAGACCGCTAATATAACACCGATATTTAAAAATGGTGACAAAACACTACCATATAACTATAGGCCGATTACCTTAACTTCCGTAATTGGAAAAATGTGTGAATCAATCATAAGGGATAACATCTTATTATTCCTTGAGAACAATAACCTCATTAACAATAGTCAACACGGATTCAGAGCAAAGAGATCATGCCTAACTAATTTAATAGAATTTTATGACAGCCTATACAAACTAAATGACTTCACCAAAAGCCTCGACATAGTGTATCTAGACTTTCAAAAAGCCTTCGACAAGGTCCCACACGATAAATTATTACAGAAAATAAGAGACATAGGAATACAGGGCAAAACGTATGATTGGATTAAAAACTGGCTAAGTGAAAGAAAGCAAAGAGTAGTTATCAACGGTGTGGAATCAACATGGAGCCAAGTAACTAGTGGAGTCCCCCAAGGCTCAGTATTGGGACCAGTGTTGTTCATAATATATAATTATATCAATGATATAATCTAATTTCCAAATTCGCGGATGACACGAAGATAGGTAATGCAATAATTTCCGAAGGTGATAGAATAAACCTTCAAGATGATTTAAATAAAGTCACAGCATGGTCGGAGAAGTGGAAAATGCCGTTTAATGTAAATAAATGTCAGATATTGCAAATAGGTTTTAAAACAATAAATATGAATACTACATGAATGAAGAAAAGATAAAAAATGTAACACAAATAAAAGACTTGGGAGTGCTGATAAACGAAAACTTAAAATCTTCCAATCAATGCACAGCGGCTGCAAAGAAAGCAAACAGGGCACTAGGTTTCATCAGAAAAAACTTCCACTATCACAGCAAAGACATAGTTTTGCCCTTATACAAAAGTATGGTGAGATCGCACCTCGAATATGCTGGGCAGTTTTGGTCACCTCACCTCAGAAAGGATGTTAAAAAATTGGAATCTGTGCAAAGGCGAGCCACTAAGCTAATCCCTTCATTGAGAAATAAATCATATGATGAAAGACTGAGAGAACTTGATCTATTTTCACTTAAGAAACGAAGGATGAGGGGCCAATTGATAGAGTGTTTTAAAATTCTAAAAGGATTTAGTAACATTAATCTAGATAAGTTATTCAAAAAAGCCGAAGACACATCTACAAGAGGAAACAATTTAAAATTATTAGGTCGGAGAGCGAATCTAGATACAACAAAAAATTTCTTCACTCACAGTGTAATTGATGAGTGGAAAAAACTTCCAAATAAAGTAATAGACAGCTCCTCTATAGATACGTTTAAGACAAATCTAGACTCATACCACAGACAAATTGGTATGGAGTAGGCTGTAATTATCACCGTTATTATTTGTTCAGCTGAAGAGAGCGTTAGAAAAAATAAATAAATAATACACAAATAAATAATAAGAATAATAAACATCACTAAATATGTACATACTACTAAGGGTGATGGGTTGGATGATTCCAATTAACCCCAAAAGTTACATGCTGCTAAGGCGAAGGGTTGCATGATTTTTGTTTAATGTCTTTTTTGTTTTCCCTTTCTTTTTTTCCAATCTTTCCTGTAAATTCCTTCTGGGGATTTCGAAGCCCAGCAAGGTTAATCACTTCCAACTTTTCCATGTACGGCAATTGCCGGAGGGAACGGAGGGTGGGGAGAGAGCCTTCTTCTTTTCTATCCTTTCCTTTGCCATCTCTACTAGAATTAAGTCCTGACCACCTCGTTTGGATCGTAAGGTCTGTGTGGCCGTGTATCTATGTAAGTATATGTAAGTATATGTAAGTCTATCAATACCTTCCACATCCACCTTCTCCTTCCACCTCTTCCTACCTCCTCAGTCATCCTTCTCCTCCCTCTCCATCACACTCTTTACCACCACCATCAGCCACGGTCCTACCCAGTGTAATTTGTTTAGCCCGGGAACGGCGAGGAGACTCTTAACCCCTTTTGTACCGGCTACATTCTTTCAACTTTATTCTGGCAACTATTATACGATTATATTCAGCAATTAGCAGGCTTCGAACTATCTCACTTAACCCTTTCTACTACCACAGATCCTTCTTAAACTGCACAAACTCGTATTAATATAGCTAGATAACAATTGAAAACACGTCGCCAATAAAGAAAGGGTTAAGAAGTTTAACTGGGCGAAGGTAACGGGACTCATAAGATCCAAGGCCTTATAAAAGCCTATTAAAATACCCCCAAATCACTCAAAACAAAGGAATATGTGATTAATTGAGATAATTCCCCTGTATACCTCGTATCACTACTCCACATGTGTAAACAAAAATAACATCCCCCCCCCACTTCAATTATCACCTAGTTATCCTCTTATTCCCTCATTTATCGGTTTATCTATTCCTGTAGAAGGGACCCTATAGTTTTGTATTATATGAGTGCCCTCTTAAAGCCTGATCAATAGCAAGAGTCTATGCATAAAGAGTTCTATGAAATATGCCTTAGCAGTTTCCAAACAGGTGGCCATTTAATTTTTTACCACTGTTGAAGAAGGCGCCGATTAGCGGGGCGCCCAGAACGAAATTTATGAAAAGGGCTCTGTTACAGTCTGGAGGATAGATCATTTATATGCATGTGTAAGGTCATTAATTTGGTTCAGTAATAACCGAGAAATAACAATTATATATATATATATGTCGCCCTACTGCGGAAGGTGGCGATTTGAGGGGCCCCCAGGCCGAAATGTGAAAAAAGGGCACCGTTACAGCTTAGAGCCCTAGACGATAGATCAGTGTATATGCATGTGAAAAATAAATAAATTGGTTCAGTAATAACCGATAAATAGCCCTGTTTTATATCGATCGCCCTAACAAGAAGAAGAAGAACAACAACAACGACATGAGTGGCAACTAGAGGTCCTCGCTTCGCACGGACCTAATAATATTCATCACCAAAACACCACCATTATACTGTACAGTGCAATACCAAGACCACCATAATATCCCCAATATTCAACGCACCAACACCAATACAACACAATAACAGAACCAATATTCAATAGCAACAATATTAATATGATCGGGAAGCAGCAAGCGTGTGTGAACTTACGATGTATTTCATTGGTCGACCCTATTTTCGCCACCGAGTTAGTTCGCAAGTCCATACAAGTCTTTTCGCCCACATTAATGGGATTATGGTCATGCTCTGAAGTTGAAAAAACCTATCACACTTTATCTTAATTTAGACGAAAGGATTGTTTAGGTAAATCTTGATTATTTCAGCTTAGGTTATATAATATTAGTTTATGTTAGGTTTATGATTACTTTAGATAGGCTTACGTCAAGTTATTATTATTTTCAAGAAGGTCAGGTTTAACAGGTTATGTTCTGGTATATTAATTTCATACTTGAATCAAATTAGGTTAGCTAATCTTATCATAGGCAAATTGTAAGATTAGATTAGGTTAGATCTGCATAAATGTGGACGAATCAACTCTGGCTACGGACAAAGTAATTGTAAACGAAAAAACAACACCCATTACGAAAATACAACATCCCTTATATTAGTACTACGGGACCCATACCACACCCAACCTGTCTCTACCGTAGTGGGGGAGGGAGAGACGGAGAAATATTTACTGCTTACTGGAAAGATCTGCACACAGAGAGAATCCCTGCTCTTTAATATTTACACTATTCGTTTTCCCAAGAGCGTGGGTGATGGGAGAATTAGATGAAGATGAGTGAGGGAGTGCATAGACAGGTGAATTTGATGTGATATAAATTAATGTTTGTTTTCACCAACCCATCATTTAATTTACAAATAAACCTAACTAATAAAATCAATGAAAGTAATGCAAAGTAATGAAAGTAAAGGACTCGAACCTAGGATACTCCCACTGAAATTCCACACACTAATCTTTAGGCTATCAAGACAGTTAAAGGTTTATGCACAAGCCTACGATATATTATGCAATCTTGAATACTGAATATTAATCTTAGCATGTACATACTCCCAACTGCTCTATGGTAACTTAATGTTTAGACGAATGGAAGGGGTAATTAATGGGGCACTTAACCACAAGGGAAGGCCTTGCTATAAATTACTCCTGAATCTGGATAAATTCTTGTTTGTTTTCACCAACCCACCAATTAATTTATAAATAAACATAACTAATTAAATCAATGAAAGTAATGAATACATGTGGTCCTCCAAGGACTCGAACCTAGGATACTCACACTATATTATACATTACTAATCGTTTTAATTTCATATAGAAGAAAACACATATATCCGTTTTTGTTTTCAGTTTTATAACAATTCAAGCCATAAATGTAATCCTAACATAATGTTAAATAAGAAATGAACACAAAGAAGAGGAGGTACTACGGATTAACATAAACTGGAAAGAACTACAGCAGGTTGCTGAGGAACAAGCTGAAATGTGCGACCCATGGATAATTCATACTCTTATACCGGCAACCTAAGGGCACAATATTTTAGTATAATACCAATTCGAGTCAACAAAAACCTCTGGTTTTAGAATAATAACAATGTATTCATATATCTAAAATGGCTATACAATGACCACACAGTATTCATGAAATACAAAGGCGGGGAATGAAATTAGCATAACTTTCGAAAATGTATATACGCGTTGGTAGGATTTATTTGCATAGTCAGAGGTTCGGATTGTGTAGAGCCGGTTATTTATGCTGCGAAATCATCGAATCTCCACTTTCCCAGAGCAATGCAGAGTCTCAACCAAGGTAAATGTATGTAGTCCCTTTTCACATTTCATTTACTTTTCTGACAATTCTTATATGTTATTCTCCTTTATTGTTGTTATATCGTTCTCCCTTTAACCCTTACAGTACCGGTGACGTCTTTATATTTGTTAGCTGCATTAAGACGATTTTATACAGTTAAGGGAAGATATAGGGTAGCTAAAATGGTTAATGGAGAAAGTGTGTAGCCTTATAATAATTGGCATACGTCCTTCTTAACCAATCCATCAGCACAACCACCATCACTGTAACCAGTACTATTAGCCACCGTCATTCAGCATCAGAGCACAATCAACACCACTATAAAGGGCAGGTATTTAGTTTCCTCCCTAGCCCTCCATCAAACTTAAAATTACACCCCCTTGAGACCCTTTCAAGATAATTTTGTACATTTTTCGATAGAAAAATGTTCCAGCCGAAGGCCGGTTCTTCTTAAATTACAACCTTGCTATCGCTCGCCACGAACAGATCGACACTCAAATGTCACAAAAGGTCTTAACTTTGACAACAATGGGGTGAAAGTTTTAAAAATCGACAAACTAATGAGGCGAACATCTTAAACTTTTTAAAAGCACAAGGGAGAAGGGGGGCCAGTAGAAGCAACCATGCCCCCTTAATTAATATTTGAGTTCCATGCCCCAGTCAGGGTTTGTTTCCAGGCAAGTAGTGCAGCACTCCAGCAACTAAACCACTAGACTACCGAGGGGCTTAAATGTAGTGGCTTCATTTAGAATTATATCCCATCCACCACCACCCGCTCCGACTACTGATTACGTAGCTAGATACCATACTCACACACACCTCACACATCACATCACGACCAACATCCCTAACCCACCACAACACAACGAACACAAGTTTAGCCAACCTTCATCACCCTGATATAAGGATTACAATCACTATCATTACCTGAAACAACTTTACCATCCCATCACAACACAACTATCATTGTCACCACAACACAATCACCAACACAATACAATCACCACCTATCTATCTATTTATCCACTGTATAATTATGCTCTGGCCCAATCCCCCTTTTTGCTATTTGTATTTTTGTTCTATTTTATTATATTTTACTGTTTATTTCTTTTCTTGGGGGTGGCCGACTCAAGACAGAGTAAGACCAGGGAAAACACAAAACAACATAAAACAACGAACAAACACAGATAACACACACATTCACACATATCTAGGTCACCACCACGATAACTAAATCAACACCACCATAACCAACAATCACCACCATAACATTACCAACACCAGCATTACCACTAATGCAGTTAAGCGGGAAGGTTTATTGTTTTAGTCGATTATTTCATACATATATACTGTATAATATATATATATATATATATATATATATATGTATATATATAATATATATATATATATATATATATATATATATATATATATATATATATATATATATATATACAGTATATATATATATATATATATATATATATATATATATATATATATATATATATATATATATATATATGATAGGCATATATATATATATATATATATATATATATATATATATATAATAATATATATACATATATATATATATATATACATACCTTACACTACTCAATTAGTTTTCCAGAACGCCCCAGCCAGCAATCCCTCAAAGACAAACGTAATGGAGCCATACAACACATAGCTTCTGATCTAACTACTATTTCCAAATGGGGCAGATCAAACCTTGTTGCCTTTAATGTTTCCAAAACCCAATTTTTCTATCTATCTACCAGTTCGAAGCTCCCAGCAGACTATCCCTTATTCTTCAACAATACAAAAATCAATCCTTCACCTTCTCTCAATATTTTTGGCGTCTCTCTTTCTACTGCTCTCACTTGCAAGGACCATATTACCAGTCGTGCTAAAGCGGCAGTCACACTATGAAGACTTAAGGGAATTACCGCGGCGACTTAGAGGTCTTAAGGGGATCTTCATCTAAGTCACCGCGCGTCGTGGGTGGTCCCCGCGCATCCCCAAGGTATAGTACGGTACGATGGGTGGCCAGGATGGTCGTGGCTGGTTTCGATTTGCTTTGAACATGCAAGAGGCATGGAAAATTGGTCGCCGAGCTAGCCGCGGTCGTAAGGCAATCGCCGTCATGCGCCCGCCGGTATGCGCGTGAGGGGGACCGGTAGCCGACCGGTCAGCGCCGTGTGGCGCATGCGTCGCCAAAGCGTTGGCCCCCGACACGCGCCACGTGGCGGTGCTCGCGCGCCAGCGCGAGTAGGGGACCTGCGTAACACGAAGGCCGTCAAGTTGCCTTCCTTTTGCCGTCCTGTTGCCTCGTTGCGCCGCATGACGCCGGCGGTCTGGTATGCTAGGTCTCCATGTAGCCCCATCGATGATGCCATGATCCGTGATGCCGTCCAGCCTGCCTCAGGCAGACATTTACTCTTGGTCAAGTTACGGATGATCGTCAAAGACAATCGGCACTCCTTGAGTCGCCGCGGTAATTATCTTAAGTCTTCATAGTGTGACCGCACCTTAAGGCAGCCTCCCAGAAGCTGGGTATGCTCAACCGCCTCAAAGTGTTCTTAATTAACCCTTGCACAGCTTCTTGCTCTGTCCATGGGCACAGTGCGTCCTTGTATTGAGTATTATTCCCATGTGTGGGGAGGATCCTCTCACAACGCACTCCTAGACAAAGTAGAAAGGAATGCCTTTCGTATCATTACTTCCTGCCCACTCAACAACTCTCTGCAAACTCTCTCTCTCTTCGCCGCAATGTTGCATCTCTCTTCTATCGCTACTACAATAATCAGTGCTCCTCGGAGCTCTCCCAGTGTATACCACCTCCTCTACGTAGGATACTTGGTACCCGTCTTGCAACACAATCCCACCCTACTCTGTGCAACTCTCGAACACAAGAGTGAAACGTTACTCTCAGACTTTCTTCTATTCAACAGCTGAGCTCTGGAACTCTCTCCCAGAATCAGTCTGTCCCTCCTCCTATGACTTAAATTGCTTCAAACTCCGTGTGTCCAGGCATTTTGGCTCGAACGTCCCTTGATTTTGGCCCTGTCACCCTTTCAACTATGGGGTAGGCACTTGCTACCGGCAGTTCTGCCTTTTGTCTATACACCACAAGTCACCACTGTAATGCCATCACTACTCTCACTACTTCAATTCTTTCCCTGTCTCGTCCTCACTCACATCCACTTGTTACCTCTCTCTCTCTCTCTCTCTCTATCTCTCTCCCCCCCTATCTCTCTCTCTCTCTCTGGTAAGCAGCACCCACGCTCATCAAGCCACTCACACAAAGACAGTAACGCTTAAGGCTAGATCTTAACCTAGGTATTACAACCTAATGTACACAAAAACACAATTTAACACATACAGTACACATCACATAACGCACACCCACACACATATATATATATATATATATATATATATATTTTTTTTTTTTTTTTTTTATTTACCATATGCATTATGACATAGGATACATACATGCATAATTACACACACACACACACACACGAAACAAAAATATATAATAGTTTGCATATTTGTTTGATCAATAAATCCTTATCAATTCGAGCAGCACAAATATGGGCTAATTATCTTCAAATATTTGCATTTCAATCATGTTCCATTACGTAATGATAGCTTTTGTTATCCTCAATATTCCATTATGTATTGAAACTTCCATTACGGAGAAAGTAGGTGGATACACACCGACCACTTTTGCCGGCAACTTTCCATAGGTAAATTTGTGTTGGCAACATATCTGTATTGATAACGGTAACTATACCCTGTTCCAAATTAGTAGTCCAGAAATCGTAAGCCCTAACCTATGTAAATCAAGAAGGGCTAGAGCCTATGGGCTGTAGATTCCCACACCTGTTGCCTGGCTGACCCTTCCCAAACGGAAGACATATTAGCTCTTACTCATGTCGTTTGTGATTTATAAAGGATAATGGTGAACTGTTCTGGCCTACTTGGAAAAAGGTATAGACTGAAGGAAGTTTGGTTGTAATTGGCAAAGTGTTTATTATAGTTACACTTGATGCTACTAGACCAGAGTTGGCGAACAAAAGTTGCCAGAAATAGTGTTTGTGTGAAGCCTTCTTAGCAAATCAATCCGTTGTTATGCATGCCAGATATTTCAATTGATTCCTTACATTCCTGCTCACAATGGTCGTAATTACTGAACCAAGTCAAGTAAAAAGTTCGTTTTCAAGCTGACTGGCATAGTGTTCAGTATTTGTTCTCCAATTAAGAGTCATTTGAATGTGATAAATGGCAATCAAGTGTGTTTTTAATAATGCTTGCATAAGTAAATACAAATAACATAATTTATTTTAGGCAGTGAATATCATGTAATTTGGAAAACATACTGTTAACATAGAAATATATATTCACATATAAATGTAAGAAGATTATATATAGTCATGTACTTAACCTTTAACTGTCTTAATGGTGTAATGGATAGAGTGCTTAAGATCTGTATGTGGTAAGCCAGGTTCGAGTCCCGGAGAGAAAACATGCTTTCATTAATTTATTTGGGAGGTGTTTGGTGTTGGGAGTGAAATTAATATACTAGATTATTGCAAAGAATAAGTACGACACAGTGGATGAATACAGATGACTAAGAATAGTGTTACGAATTAGTGTTAAGGGTACTTCACACAGTCATGGGTACTTCACACAGTCATGGGTACTTCACACAGTCATGGGTACTTCACACAGTCAAGAATGCGAGCTAGAATCACTAGTAGCTGAAAATTCGGATTCCTGGGCCTATTCGCGGTGAGAATCGATGACTCCTAGTGACTCTAGCGATATCCTAGTCACTCCTGTTAGACTCCCAGTGACTCCAGACCTGTCGCGGGCGATTGGCCCTGTCGGACAAAATGATCACCGTGTTTAAAGTTCTCGCCGCGAGCCGGACCACTCCCAGTGACTCCCAGTGACTCCCAGTGAGTCCTAGTGATTCACGGTGATTCATATCTGATTCGCGGACAGGTTTCGGTTTCAGTTTCAGTTCTCAGTTTCACCGGAAGTCACTTGGATAAAGATAGGTAATACATGCGAGTCACTGAGGGTCACTGAGAATCGACAGGAGTCACCAGGAACCACAAAGAACCACTGGAAGTCAACGGGCATGCTCTCCAAGCGGCAGGGGCGCCCACAGAGATACCTGTAGTGGGCGCACATGTAATAAAGGGCCCACTAGTCATGGGTGTGGGTGGTGAACAAAGCGAGCCTACTCACCTGGGGTCCCCCCCCCCCCCGCCCCAAACAATTGTGCAGTATTTATTAATTGTAGGTGCATTCGAAAGTTATATCAATGTGAAATGAAGGTGGATTAATACATGTATTATGCATATAAATCTGTAATATTCCTCATGTGAAAGTATAATACACAGTATACGGGTAGTTTACTTTTCTTGGTCAAAAAATATAAATAGGCCTAGTATTAACCTGTGTAAGTACAATTTCCCACAAGACACTGTATTCACCCAGTGATTGTGTGTAGGGAAGGAATTTACGGTAGTTGAGGTAATTAATAATGTGAACAATGTATGGTCAATGTTACAATACCCTACTTGTAATCTACAAGTTCTGCAATTCCCCTTACCTAACATAACGAGAGTGGTGGAGACGTGTTTATATGTGTTTTGAAATATCGAGTTCGCTTGGTGGTGGTCAGTGGAGTTTTGGATTACTACTTCGAGGGGCGTTGTAGTCGCCGGGGTAGACTTTGAGCCAGCGGAATCATGGCTTGGTTGTTTAGGGGCCGTTGTAGTCGCCGGTTAATAATCTAGATGTTCTGTAACTCCCCTGACCTAACCTAAGCAAACTAACACAACCTAAAAGTGTTACCTATTTTAGGTAATCGTATGAAATATTAAAGAACTCGGTAACGAATGAAAACAACAAAGTGGGAAGGATTAACTATCCACTAATTAGACAGTTTATATATATTTGTTTCGTAAAGTATAGTAAGCATTGATATCATGACCTTATGGTACATAATAATACAGACTTATCGTATTATATTAATGTCTGTAATGATGCATGAATAGTCATAATACTTAATGATGATATTAGATGACTGTAGTTATAGCCTACAAGAGACATACTTGAGTTTAAATTAATTTCAATTATAGGGTCAAACACATGGCTGGAGCCTCACAGTGGATGTATATGTGTGGGGGCCATGCCTGGCATACTCGCATCTCATTCCTAACAACTCCCATTGTTGCTCGGTGACTCCCAGTGACTCCTGTATTACTCCTATCGACTCGTATATTACACTAATCCGAAAGCAACCGTTTATTTTCAACTTTTCAATAACTCGCACTTCATTCCCAGTTTTATCCCAGTGATTCCTGGTGACTCCCAGCGACTCGCAGGTACACTCCCGCTGGCTCTACGGTGTTGTGAGTGCACAGGGAATTTCAGACACTCGCGGTCGTATTCCCAGGAATCAACAGGAGTCATTACTCCTAGTGATTCTAGCTCGCATTCCTGACTGTGTGAAATACCCTTCAGGAATGCGATCTAGAATCACTAGGAGTAATGACTCCTGTTGATTCCTGGGAATACAACCGTGAGTGTCTGAAATTTACCGTGCACTCACAACACCGTAGGAGCCAGCGGGAGTGTACCTGCGAATCACTGGGAGTCACTGGGAGTCACCAGGAATCACCGGGATAAAACCGGGAATGAAGTGCGAGTTATTGAAAAGTTGAAAATTAACGGTAGCTTTCGGATTAGTGTAATAGCTAGTCCAATCAGGGCTTGTTTCAGGCGTTATGTCATCAAGTTCGAGGTGCAGCTACGAATCGGCGGGCAAGCAAGTTGCTTTAACCAATAACAGGGGGTGATGGGCTGGTCTATCAGAATGAGAGCTGAGCAATCTCTGCCATACCCATAGCTTACTCTGACTGTTCCTTTTACTTATATATCTTCTAGATCTCAAGTGACGGCGTCTTTTCCGTGGATCGACCTCCCTACTGCCAACCTAAAAGTTGGCAGATTGGGAGCCAAAGCGTCACATTTTTCCCTTGCCCCTCAACTTTCCCTTCATAATTGCTGAGGGGCACAGGGCTTTGGGTGGGGCTTTGGTTTCCCGGGCGTTTCCGCGCCCTCCTCAGCTCCCTGCCTTAGAGTGGCTTCGGTCACCCGGGCTTTGTTAGTGGTAAGCAGGGAGGGTTTTGTGGGGGCGCTCTATGGCCTTGGCCTTGCTCGGGACCTTGGGGCTGTTCGGCCAGGCAGCCTGGGGAACAACAACAACAACAACAACCAATAACAAGCGAAGGGCAGAATCACGGGCCAATTTGGAGCTCGGAATTAGACGTTGCGTTACTTCCGCCCGGCACTTCTCTCTCCTAGGTCACGCAGACAGGCTTCTGGTCATGTAGGCAAAGAAAAGAAGGAAATGCCTCACGGTCCCTGCACAGACACGGATCACATCTTGGTGTCTCCAGATGTAATAATATATATATATATATATATATATATATATATATATATATATATATATATATATATATATATATATAACTGTATATATATATTTATATATATACAGTATATAAAAATATATATATGCTATATATATTCATAGTATGTATATTATACTTATATCAAGTAAATGATTTCAAGAGGTGTGATGATGACATATGTAAACGTCGTAACACAATCAAATATAAATGTGTCTGATTACCTTGGGGTTTTGAATGAACCAGAAATTGTAGCGAATAAAAATAACCCATATATATATATATATATATATATATATATATATATATATATATATATATATATATATATATATATATATGTATATATACTTATATATATATATATATATATATATATATATATATATATATATATATATATATATATATATATATATATATATATATATATATATATATATATATATAATGTGGGTTATTTGTATTCGCTACAATTTCTGGTTCATTCAAAGCCCCAAGGTAATCAGACACATTTATATTTGACTGTGTTTCGACGTTTACATATGTCATCATTACACCTCTTCAAATAATTTACTTGATTTAAGCATAATTAATCAGGGATACACACAACATGATATATTGGCAGAAGATAAGAGAGAGGAAGCATTAGGATATACAACCTAGTGTGGGAAACAGAAATGAGAGGCAGAGTGATATACGTGTATCCCTTTTGATCTTCTTAGAAACACATGATCCTCTGGCTCTCCCTTCCTCTTACCAGGATCTTTATAATATTTTTTTTTTTTTATATATACCACATAGGTAGAATATTATGATTTTAGGTTTCAAATATGCATGTTGATAAAACATATCCAGTTTGTTCAAACATTATACAAGCTTGTTATTCTGTTTTTATTGGGAGATTACCTGTTTAGGGATTTTTTCCTTGGCCCCTTTCTCCCTCTTTTTTTAACCTTATTGCTTTTGAGATTTTAAGACGCTCACCCCATTATTTTGGCGATTTTATGAACTTTAGCCCCATTGTTCTCAATTTAAAGGTCTTTCGTACCATTCAGGTGTCGATTTTTTTTCCTGACGAGTGATAGCGAGCTGGTTGTGCAATTATAAGTTTGATGGAGGCCTAGGGAACAAACAAAATACCTCCCTTAATGTAGTACTAAAAGCACCATATCATAATACTATATCATAAATGTCTGATTTACTGTATATTTACCGGCAAACAGTGAGAAGGAACTTTATCTACAATCATTACTAGGCTACTTGCAATGTTAAGACAAGTCGAAATGGTAAATACTATTTATATCGAACATTTCAGACAAAATTTCTCGAAGAAAGACAAATAAAACGCTTGTTTGAATTGAACTGTAAAATCTTATTTAAGTATCCGCAAACAAATCATCAACTTTATATATAATCTGATATATTTGAATTAAATTAAAGGTCTCCTTGTATCTGAGTAAAATTAATGACTGCAAATTGAATCATTCCTTTAATGGAGATTTCTATTCCCGACAGCTTGACAGACGAAAATATGATTAGATCTCACATTTACACTACCTGTTGAATTGATTCATGGAGCTGCGCTGGAAAGTGATGGCCACACTTTCTGAAACATAGGTCGAAATGATTCGGATGATTATATTGTTGGCAGGGATGGTGAATTAACGATTGTTATTAACTATAGTTTTGAAATATTCTTAAAATGTCTCTGCTGCACAAATAATTCAGTATTGATTCGGATCAGGAATATATTGATTTGATTTAGTGCATTGAGTATTTAATAGGTATTATTAGTTGATGATATAATTATAACCGAGACCAATGTAGTTGAGAGAGTATAGAGAAGAAGGAGGATAACAAGGAGGAAGAGGAGACGCAAGGAAGGATGAAACAGAAGGATAACAAGGAGGAAGAGGAGACGCAAGGAAGTATAGAGAAGAAGAAGGATAACAAGGAGGAAGAGGAGACGCAAGGTAGGATGGAACAGAAGGTGGGTGTTGATAATATGGACAAACACAACCAATAGAACAGATTAAGGGGGGATGGGCGTATGCATTTGATTATTTATTGATCTAATTTTTATTTTGTTAGTTTCCTACTTAGACCTTCATCAAGCTTAAATAAAACACCCCCAAGACCCTCCTTCAGGATACATTTGTATATTTTTTGCATAGAACAATTTTCCGGCCAAAGGCCGGTTCATTCTAAAGTTACAGGCTAGCTATCGCTTGCCAGGAAAGAATCAACACCTAAATGGCAGGAAAGGTCCTAATATGAAAACATAAATGGAGTGAAAGTTCTTATAATCACCAAAGTAATGATTCGAAGGTTTTAAAATCTCAAAACAAATGGGGCTAAACAGAAGGGAGAAGGGGTTCTAGAAAACCGGCCTATCCACCCTTAAGGAAGCATAACAAGGAATAGTTGAAGAAGAAGGAGGAGAGGAAGAGAGTGGATAGTCAGAAGAGGAGGAAATGATTCAAGAGGAGGAGGGGGAGTGAAAGGAGGAGGAGGTGGAAGATGAAGAGGAGGTGTTCAGCTGTTTGGGTATAATTGACTTATGGTAATCAGTTCAGACAATATTGGTTCACCCCGTCACTCATACCATCATCACTACACACACTCACACACAAATACACCCACACCGTACTCACACACACACACATACACCATCATCACTACACACACTAACACACAAATACACTCACACCGTAATCTGTCTCTCTCTCACACACACATACTCACGCCATCATCACTACAGAAACTCACACACAAATACGCCAACACCATACTCTTTCTCTCTCTCTCACACACATACACACACACCATCATCACTCACACACATTCACACACAAATACACCAAACACTGTATGCTCTCTCTCTCTTTCTCACACACCATCATCACAACATACACCCATACACAAATACGCTCACACTGTACTCTGTCTCTCTCTCTCTCACACACACACACACACACAAATACACGCACACCGTACTCACACACACCCACACCACTACACGCACAAATATACTCACACAAACACACACACCATCATCACTACACACACCCACACACAAATACACCCACATCGTACTCAAACACACACACCCACTACACACACATATACACCCACACCGTACTCACACAAACACACACTCACTCACACCATCATCACTACACACACCCACACCGTACTCTCATACACACCATCATCACTACACACAAATACACCCACACCATACACACACACACACACACACACACATACTCACACACAAATACACCCACACTGCACTCACACATGCAAATGAAACACATGCTGTTTGCGCATGCAATTACACACATACCTCCATATACACGAACATGATGCAAGTAGAGTAGGTGCAATAGTCAGGTGGCGTTGTGTGTGTGTAAGTGTGAGAGTCCGAGTGTAGGGGGTGAGACAGTGAAGCACGGGAACGAGGTGGCTTCAGAGATGGGGTCGTTTCGGGCCATGAGTGAGCACCGTGCCTCATGTGAAGGCAAGAGGCAGGTGCTCGTTGTACTCTACGTGCTTCACATGTCTCACTCCCTAGACTGGAACAAGACCTCACAGGCTTCACTGTTCAGTGTAAATCAGTGAATGTTAAGGCTCTCAGCCTATGCCCGAGAGGAAGTAAGTTGGAATATAGAAAAAAAAAAAAAAAAAAGTCACGTAGATACCATAATTTTGTATATCCTTACATAAAAACGCAGATAAATATAAACATAATGGTTATACACACGCAATTTAAACAGGTTTACCAATAACACGAATATTCTGATTAACAATGAAGGAAACAGATTCGCACTAATTGTTATATTGCCTTGATGTAAGTAATTTACACATTCTCTTTCAGAAATATTTGAAGTGAAAATCATATCCTGAAAGAGGACCAAAGTAAACATCTTTAGCGGATTTGGTCTTGTTAGCGATAAAGTTGATTGCTGATTGGAAACTCTCATGTTTAAAGACAAGAGTTGCACTTTGGAAAATTTCGCAATTGTGTATGAAAAGTTGAGAAAGTTAGGGTCTAGGCCATATTCGAAGTACATTTTTTGAGTAGTGCATTGAAGAAAAGAAGAAATCCCATAAATTATTAAGGTAAGATTGCTGATTCACCCTACCCATTGTTGGAGTAAAGGCTGGCTACTGACTGACTTCAATATAGAACTATGGAAACAGTTAATCTCACTCTACAATGCTTTGATGCGGCCCCTCCTAGAAAGTGCTCTTCCATTATATTATCCAGGCTAGAAGGAGTAAGAGATAAGAGTTACAGAGCTTATTCCATCAGTTAGAAGACTGAGCTATGAGGACCAGTTGAGATTTGTTGGTATATATATTTGAAACACGTAGACAACGAGACCAACTCATTTATGGGGCTGTATATTCGAATAGAAGTAGTTCAGCACTAGTACATGTGAAACAATGTAAGATATGTTCCACCTGAAACTAACTTCCCTTGGAATTTGTAAAATAAAATATTCCATAGAGCAGTTCAAGCAAAGAGAAAATATTATCCACGCTCTGTAATGAGTGTAATGCACTACATAATCTAATTTTCCACTTACAGTATTGCCTCGGATACTGAGATACTATTCCTTGACACTCCTTGTAACTCTTTCAACTTTTCAAACCAGGGTCGAGAGGCATCTACTAGATTATAACAAAACAATCAAATAATCTAATTTAACGGCCTCTCGGTTCGTTTAAATTAAAGCAGAGCTGAAGATGAAATGTGCATTTTCCCCCATATTCCCTCTTCTCCCAACAGCGTAAAGTAAACATCCTACATAGAAACTTTCTGTAGCATTGTCAATAAAGCCCCAATAAACCCCGCCGTAGATGACTGGAACAATAACCCTCCAGCTCGGGTCATAATGCCTCCTCTCCCTCCCATTGAAAAACGCCCAGGTTATTTGTTCATAGTGTAGTTGCTTCCACATTCTTGTTTCTTTGTTGGCCTGTCTGTTGTGTGTCCTCTCCTCTCTCCTTTGATACTCACCCATGGTTTTATTCAAGGTGTCAAACGAAAGTCAAGCAGCATCTTTAATGTTTATTAGTGTATATTTAAAAGGTACATTTCTGGTTTATAGTTTAAAATATGTCTTAGGAATTGACAGAAAGGCCAACACAATGCTATTTCATCTTAATGTCCTTGTATTCCTAGTCATATTTCATCTTAATGTCCTTGTATTCCTAGTCATATTTCATCTTAATGTCCTTGTATTCCTAGTCATATTCACGCAAGTCGTCAAACAAAATTGGTCCAATTTGACACTGGTTTTATTCTTGCTTCGCGAACTTCCTTCCTCTTCTATTCCAATTTTCTCCTCCACTTTCTTCTCTTTTCCTTATCATATCTTGTTCATCCATTTCTCTCCATCTCTCAACTCTGCGATCTTTTCCTTAGTTCTTTCCTCTCTTCTTTTGTCTTGTTATTATCTTTTCCATTTTACTTTAACACCTTACGAGCGGCCTAGGCGGTTTATTTATATGTACCGCCCAGCGGGGTGTTTTTACCCAAAATAGGGCTGTTTACGTGATCATTTTCATGCCTAAATAAGACCCAGAGCGTAAAACAAGTATCTATCCCTGAAAGGGCATAAACAGAGCTTTCCAATGACACCATAATGATCCTTTTATGATGGCTAGTTTTCTTGCAACAACCGTACAACGTGAGTGCAAAAAGCATGTAATTAGCCACTTTCCCCATACAATTCCGTATATAGCGAGTGAGAGAGGGAGGGAGGAGGTGGGATTCGTGTCAGTAGGTTCGCCGCGGTGGTCTGGAGCAGTCATACGCTCGCTACTCTCCTGCCACCACTTGTCTCTCTCTCTCAGCAACATTACGTGCTGAAATTGCCACACGACCTATGTCGAGCGCCGCCAGATAGTCCAGATTTATTATACTCGACTTATGTTGCGCCCCGACAGTTATGGGTTAATCATTATTTTTCTACAAGTTTTTGATGTCTCAGTTCTCTCTTCTGTCTGCCTGTGTAATCTGCCTTACCTCTCCGTCTAAGTTTATAACTCATATTTGTCTATTGGCTAATCTATCCCTCTATCTATATATATATTGTATATAGGTATTTCCACCTTCCGATCCCCACATCTCACATTTTACCTTCGCTTGGATATTTGCTAGTTAGTATAATGAGCTGTAAGAGAGATGTTTGTACTAACTGGCTGGAGACGTATAAGGTGCCATCAGAGACTTGAGTATATTTGGTGGGTCTGTGAATGGAAGGACTAATGGAAGGTTAAGTGGGTGGATGGATAAATGATAGGGAAATAGGAGTACAGTAATAGTTCAGTGGATCATTGGGTTCATGGATATACAGGGTGTCCGGAAATAGGCATTCCAAACATCAGGATTAGGTTAGGAAAAATATTCTAAGCATAAAATATTGTATAAGCAAAATTCCATATTGTACCTGTGACGCTTCTGCATAGTAGCCACATGCGGGCATGCGCACGTGTCGGCTGCCCAGCCGTTTAGAAACCGGCTGTTGGCAGCCGGCCGGCCGGCTTTTCCTTAGTATATATCCTACGACAACGTAACTAATGTCTGGAATATTCTTATGTTGTTTCACAGCTTGTAGCTGCCCTTATTCTTAACCAACGCATCTTAGTATATTTTATTCTCGATAGTTGATTGTTTCATTATAATATATAAGATGTAAGTCTAGTGAGGGCGGGAGGAGACGAGCGGGAGAGAGAGGCCGGCTTGGGACGTTGCTTCGCTTGCCAGATTGGGACGAGCCTGAAGCGTTGCCATATGCATTTGATTGCAACGTTAGGCTTAGTTTCGACTCACGCACAGGGTAGAGGATTTTGACCCGGCAACTGTGTTGAGTGTTGCCAAGCATGGGATGTATTCTGCATGCCTAGGGCAGGGTCCAGACAGATTCAAGACTCAGAGCTCACCTCACTGTCGTACCCTTCGGACCCCCTTGATATCTATCCCTCTCAACCCCACTTAGAAACTTTCTCTCTTACTTTGTATACCTTCCTTCCACTACTTCACCAATCTATTTAATTATCCCATCCCCTTGATAGACCTTATATCTATTATTGTATTAACAATGAGCTCTCAGATAATTAGATAGGATTTTGGGCCTTATGCAGAGACGTAATTGTTAATGAGACCTAGGAAGCTTTTTTGTTGTCTCATATTTGGTGGTTTCATGCTTGCTAGTGTGTTCTTGTGTCAGGTTAGCAGGGGCTAGACCGGAGGGGAGGCTTTTTGCGATCCTTTAAGTAAAGTCTGCTGGTGCGAGTCCTGTGGACCCGCACGACTTTACTAGGATACCCGTGGGAGTCTGGGGGCATTTTCTTGTCTGTGTCCCTTTGTGTCTAGTGTTGTGTTGTGTGAGGGCCCTTGCCTAGTCCACTCAGCACTGCGCTAGCACGTCTTGCTTTTGTTTTAGGGTCGCCAGGAGAGAGTCAGATACTTGCGATCTGAGTCTCTCAAGAGAGCACCCTTTCAATTAGAGTAATTTGGCGCACAGACTTGGGAACGTCCCTAGGCTAGAGCAGGTGGCTCAGCCCGGATATCCGAAGCCTATATCCTTCCAGCTAGACCTCTGCCACCTGGCAGATTAACAGCTAGGGGTTTATTATCTCTGTATGCTTGTTATTGTGCCACAGTTTACCGTTTTTGTGAGCATTGTGAGTCAGGGTGTGGCTTAGAGACTCTGTCCGAGCAGGCTTGCCTGACTAAGAGTGAGAAGCACACCTGTATGTGGTTATGTTGCGAGTTGCTGCCTTTATTTAATTATACCTATGTCATTATACACTGTATGTCCAATCACTAGTATTTATTCCTGCTTAGGAGTTAAGAGTTCTCTAAATCCGTAACGTACTTTCTTTGCTATGCATCAGATCCTACAGTAGCCGCATGCAGTTTAGAAACCCGCATCTTGTCTACCTGTACGATGTTTTGAGGACTGTTTGCTTTCACCTTCTTTCACGCAGGGGTGATTAGTTGTATTAATTAACGTAACGTTAAATGTACTTTCTTCTAGTTTGTTATTAAATTGTTTCTGCAATTTAATTCCGTCATCTATCTTTTCCTTGAAGCTTTAAGTCAACTTAATTGTGTGATCTTTTATATAGCCTGCTTGACTATCAGCAGTCTATAGTGCGTGCACCCTGTAACCGAGTCATAGGATACCTCGTTGTCCAGGCAGGACTCTTGACGGTTTAGGGTGGTTTGTTGCCTGAGTTTATAGATAAGGGTTGGATCTAGCGTTTTCCGTTGTTGCTTGTTGCCGCATACCTAGTCCAATAGAAAGAGCCCAGTGTTTATATATCCCAGGACGTAACAAATGGCGACCTTGCATAGGATTTACTGAACAGAGGAATATAGTGGTCATTTGTTTTGAGATTCCTTATGATTAGAGGAATACAGTGGACATAGAGTTTTTTTTGGGAGCAACCAATATAACACATTAAAGACTTTAAATAACATTAGTATATACATACTTGCATAGGAGATAAGGCACATTCTATAACCGTGATAATTTCTGCAGTACACAAACATGTCTAATACATCAGAACACAGAGATGGGTCAGGTCACAATACGGGCTCGGAGGGAGAAAGACCTGTGAAGTGGCTAGTCGATAGCGAGGAGGGTGCTAGAAGATTTTTAGAGGTGCCCCTTACCGCTGCCAGGGTGTTGAAGCTGAATAAGTATGGCTTAAAGTGTGTGGCAGGTTTTCAGGGTCACCAGGGTTAAAGTGGCATGAGGATAGATCAGCTGAGGACTTTGATATTGGGTTTAGAAGGGAGTGACCTGGGTGGAGAGGCGACTGGGGGCCCCGGTCCCCAGTCCCCCCTCCACTCTACCCCCGTATCAAACGTCAGGGTGCCTGAATTTAGTACATACCCCCAAGTTGATGGTCAATGGCAGCATGGAATTCAATCACAGGGACCCTCCCCATTAAATGCATCTTCCCCTCCTCAAGGGTTGACTCCAGATTTGTTGTTTCGGCTTGAGATGGCCAAGGTTGAGGCCGCCGAAAGACAGGTTAGTGTGCAGGCTAAGGTTGCTGCTAGAGCTCAGTTTGAGGCTGCTAGAGCTCAGGCTGAGGCTGCAGAGAGAACAGCTATACGAGAGGCTGAACTGCAGGCAGAGTCTACTAGGTATCGGGCTGACAGGGAGCTGGAGAGATCTCGAGTGGAGGTAACAGGGCGAAATATTGGGGGAGGTAACAGACATCGGGACCAATCATTGTCGCACCTGCTTAAACTAGTTCCTGTGTTCGATGAATTAGGTGTGGCTGAGTTTTTTATGCGATTTGAGAAGAAGTGTCAGGAACACCAGTGGCCTCAGGAAAAGTGGGCAGCATTAGTTTCATCATGACTCCTAGGAAAGGGGCTAAAAGCGTATGATGCACTACCTTTAGAGTCCTGTGTAGTTTATGATGAGCTAAAGAAAGCTGTGCTACAGGCCTATGAGTTACAACCAGAAACTTACCGCTTGAAGTTTCGGGGTGTTACTAAGGGCAAGGATAGTACCTTCCTAGAACACGCCCGGGACTTGTCTGATGCACTACGACATTGGCTGCGTTATGAGAGGGCAGGTACTTTTGAGGAGTTGAGTGAGCTGGTTCTCTTGGAGCAGTTCTTTAAGTGCACAGGCGGGGACTTAACATTAAATAAAAAGGAAAAAAATCCTAGAACTCTCCAGGAGGTAGCAGAAATGGCTGACCTCCGACTGTCATTAATTCGATAGTGCGGAGCAGCAGCTAGGAGTGAGTCGGGTGCAAAGGATCGTACCCCTCCCCCTCCCAAGAATTTTGATACACATAAATACACAAAACCATCTAGCACTGACAATAAAACTGAACATAAACCAAATACCGTCCCGTATAAGAAGTCTAATGGTACGTCCCACTCCCAAGGGAAACCAAAGAGTAAAGAGTGCTTTGCATGTCACAAGGAGGGTGTTACGATCCAGGTTCTCAAAGACACAGGGCTCTTCAACATTGGACTAGATAATGGCAAAATGCAACAACGGTAACACTAGATCCAACCCCTGCCTTAAACACTGGAAAACAAAACACCATTACCGCCCTGAGTCGTGCCTGGACAACGAGGTATCCTATGACTCGGTAACTGGTGCACACACACTAGGCTGACGCTCGATGAAACAGCCTATTCTCAAACAGTAAAAGATTACTCGATTAGGTTACACAAAGAAAAGATAGTTAACGTGATTAATTAACGTTACGGTAGATACTCAAATAACTGGCACTCCTGTATTAAAGAAAGTGCAATGCTAGTCCTGCAACATCAACTGGAAACTTCTGAAATAAGTCTGATGCTGGGAAGATGTTCGTAAAGAATCTTGAACAATTATAATGCAGAATACGGGTCACAATAAATGCTAGGACATATAGTAATAATAGGCAGGCGAATAATAAAGACTGCGCAAAGGTAGTAATGCTCGACAACTAAAGAAATGCTTCGTGACACAACGCAACAGCCTACTCGGGTTGTGCAACTCAACAACAACCTCGGCTCAAAAGTGCAGTGAAAAATAATGTTGCATACATATAATAATGGGGGCTTATCTCTAACCAGTGTCTGCTCAGTTAATAAAGTCTAGCTGGGGTATCAAGGCAGGGCAACAATGGGTGAGCATGCGGCTCGTAGCCTAACGTTGTCCGAAGGTGGTATAATGAAGATTACGTTATATGACGGGGATGCTCTCTTGATAAATCTAGGTCTCTAGTACCTAGTTCTATCCTGGCGATCCCTCAGAAGTCAACACAAAGAGGCAGCACTATGTTGTGAGGGATAGGCTATGGCCCTCTCACACCACAGCGCTGTGCTCGCAAAGTAAACCCACCCGAAGACAACTTAGGCTTCCACAGTACCTGTCGATGTCGTGCAGGGCTTAGCTAACACTGCACACATCGGAGACAATGACACAGTAACCTTACCCCTAGTCTAGCTTTAAATAACCAAGCAGAATCACTCAACACCTTGCCAGGGAGACATATACCGGTCTACAACCTTCCCGAGAGAGGACACATACGGAAAAGTCCGTCTCTCCAAACCCTCAATAAAGCATAATACCTCCTTAATCTAATACATGGAAATATCTGAGAGCTTCGCGTACAATACGACTGGCCGACGGTGAACGTCTATGCTGAAACCAGAAGGGATGTTGAGTTTAATAAAGATTAGAGAATGAGAAAGGAGAAGTCGAGAGAGAGAAATAGTATGCAAAGTGGCGAGTATGGGGGACAGAATTGCAAAGGATGTAGACGATACGCGTGTCAGGCAAGCTCTGAGCTGGTAAAAAACACGAGGCCGCGATGGGCAGGGACTAGTTGACCACCCGGCCGCCAACGCCGTCAGCGCCCAAGCGAGCCGCGTCATAGCTCACCTCGCTGCCAGATGTACCCCCTCACCCTCTCTCGCTCGCCTCCCACACAAGCAACATTTATATTATAATATAAAATATAAGGCGCAGTCACAGACCAAAACAAAGACCATTTCTAGACTGTCTGTGGCAACACGACACTAATACAATAAAGCAGATCATTCTAGAACAACTGTAGCCTATCCCCCCATCCTGGCGAGCGCTAGCGAGCTGCAATGCCCCACGCAACCATTCTGCCAGCGCCGGGAGGCGTCACACCCCCCCCCAAGATATGGGACACTCAACCATTAGCCCATATCTGAACAGGCAGAATGCCGCTAGAATCTGCCACTCCTAACCACTCTGCCACTCATGGAATGCAAGCTCAGTCTCCTCAAAAAAATACAACAACATTTATATATAAAACAAATCTTATCACCCTTCCCAAATATAATACATTAATTGATAACGTTGTGCTCCCAGAGCGAGCTTTAAGAAGCACAGCCTACTGAGGGAAAATCATCTGCACTCAGTACTCAGCTACAATATTATCTTAAAATTAATTATCAAAAAGAAAGAGATTTTATTAAATTTTTCATATTTTATTTTAATGTTGTTTTTGGCGGCTACTATAGATGTAGCCTAATTTTCTTCGAATCAAAGCCAACAACTCCTGCCCTGCGACCCTTCGCTAATGCTACACACGCGAGCCAACAAGCACCAGCGCAAAAATACACCGCGAGCCAAGACAGGAGGCTATACCAACATACTGTGGTAGCCTACCCCGGATCCTCCACCCGCGACAAACAGTCCGCAATCACATTCTCACAACCGGCAATATGGCGAATGTCTAAGTTGTACTCTTGCAACATGAGCGACCATCTGGTCAGCCTCATATTCCGGTTGTGGAATTGATTGAGGAATTTAAGCGGGTGGTGGTCGGTATACCCTACCATGACTGGCCCATAGGCAGGAACATAGACCTCAAAGTGTCTGAGCGCTAACACGATTGCCAGCAGTTCCTTTTCAACAACCGAATAGTTTTTCTGTGCTGAATTAAATTTCTTTGAAAAGAAACTGACTGGATGCTCAAGACCTTCCTCGTCTGTCTGCAAAAGTACGGCACCAGCCCCTACTCCGCTGGCATCAGTCGCCAACTGAAATGGTCGTTCAAAGTCCGGGGCCCAGAGGATAGGGTGAGTGCATAAAAGGTGTTTAACTACTCGAAACGCCTGCTCACACTCAGGTGCCCAGCGGAACTTTTTATCTTTGGCTAGTAGATCTGTCAAAGGAGCTAACACAGTAGAATAGCCTCTTATAAAGCGGCGGTAATACCCAATCATGCCCAAAAATCTCATGATCTGCCGCTTGGTGGTCGGCCTGGGGAACAAGTCGATAGCCTGTATCTTCTGTTGGGGTGGGCTCACCTGCCCTAACCCAACCACAAACCCCAGATACTGCACCGTGGCTTGCACAAAGTTACACTTGCCCAGATTAACCACCAAGCCTGCTTTACTAAGTTGACTAAATAAGGCTTCTATGTGCTCACAGTGACTTTGGAAATCGTTGTCATAAATGATCACGTCATCAAGGTAGACAGTACAGTTTGGGATGTCTGCTACGATGTCGTTCATTAAGCTCTGGAAAGTGGCCGGTGCATTTTTCAGACCATATGGCATCACGTTGCAACGGTAAGTACTGCCATCCACACAAACCCGCACACCTCTTTAGCCCGCTCAGACAGTGGTAATTGCCAGTAGCCTTTGACGAGGTCTACCTTGGTCAAGTACCTTGCTTTCCCGATCTTATCCACACTGTCATCCACCCGGGAAGAGGATATGCATTGGTGGGGGTCAACCCGTTCAACCACCTAAAGTCAATGCAGAACCGAACATTTCCATCAGGTTTGGGCTGCAGAGTGACAGGAGAAGTCCACCGTACTGCCCCCTTCTCGATCAAGCCTCTCGCCAGCATATACTCCAGCTCATCCCTGAGCGCTGGGAGTTTAATGGGTGGCACCCGATAAGGTATCGACTTGAAGGGGGGGTGCTCTCCTACATCGACATCATGCACCGCTTGAGTAGTGAGGCCTGGGTGCTCGGCTAATACAGTGGGGTATGAATCGAACAGGCGCTGCACTGCCACCTGCTGTTCCTCCGGCAGGTGCGCCAGAGCATCATGCGCACATTGGCTCGAATTCCCCGCCCACTGATCAGCCGAGACATGACAATCCCAGTTATCATCCACCTGATCATTGCTGCCCCCCTCTCCTTCTCCACCATGATCGCAGCAGGTCAACACAGGGACAGCTAGTGACTCAGGTGGGCGCCTCACATACTCCTTCAACAAATTAATGTGGCATAGTTGGCTACGCTTCTTCCGGTCTGGAGTGGCAACGAGGTAATCTAGATCGGAGATCTTTGACACCACCCGATAAGGCCCAGCGTACTTGGCAGCCAGAGGATGACCTGACAAAGGCAACAGGACCAACACCTCTTGACCTACCTGAAACTCCTGGAGTTTCGCCTTAGTATCGTACCTGTCCTTCATACGGGCCTGCGAACTCACCAAATTACGCCCGGCCAGCTCCAGACTTCTAAGCATTCTCTCTCTGCTCTCGAGGACGTATCTCAACATAGAACATGGCTTAGCGGTACCCTCCCAAATCTCCTTCACCATGTGGAGAGGGCCCCTCACCTGATGCCCGAAAACAAGCTCATTCGGACTGAAACCGAGACTCTCTCCAGGTACTTCTCTTGCCGCGAACAAAACATACGGCAGACCAAGGTCCCAATCCTTTCCGTTCTCTGCGCAATAACATCGAAGCATGCTTTTCAGCGTGGCGTGCCACCTCTCCAACACCCCTTGACTCTCCGGGTGATACGCAGAAGAGACGACAGTGCTGATGCCATGCTGAATCATAGTTTGTTTGAACAGATTAGAGGTAAAATTAGAACCTTGGTCCGATTGCACCTCTTGCGGGTAACCATACCGCGAGCAATACAAGAGCAGGTTCCGGACAACAGTTTTCGCCGTGCCATTTCTCATTGGATATGCATCAGGATAACGAGTGGTCACATCCATGATAGTTAATAGAAATTTATTACCGGCACTAGTAGGGGGTAGGGGTCCGACCATATCAATGATGACCTTACTGAAGGGCGGTCAACTGACAGGAATGGGGTGCAACGGGGCTCTCGGAATTGTTTGGTTAGGTTTTCCAACCCTCTGGTACGTATGACACCTTGCTATCCAGGTTACTACCTGCCCCTTCAACCCCGGCCACCAAAACAATTTTTCTAAAGCCGCCACCGTTTTTCTCACCCCTAGATGTCCTGCCAGTGGTATGTCATGCGCCAACCTTAGTAGGCTATCCCTGCACTCCCGTGGCACCACCAACTGGTCCACTACTCCGGACCCCTCCTGCCAACTACGTTTAGGGTCTTGAAAACGCCTATAGAGGATGCCTTAAAAATAAAAAAAATCTCCTGGCTGTGCATCGCCGTCCTTGTCGAGCTCTACAGCTCCATTAGCACACGTTTGGAGCTCAGGGTCCTCTAGTTGCAACCGACGTATATCTGAGGGTGACAAGCGATCTAACTGCTCCCGGAGCAATGCATGACCCTCCCCGATACTGGGCTGCTCCCTCTGTCTCTCTCGATGTACATAACGTTGCTGTCATGGAGACTCGTCATGCCCAGCCTCGTCACTCTCGATGACAGGCCCAGGGGCTACTCCAGAATTAAGTAATGGTGCTAATACTGAAACACCCAGGAGAGCCGCCGAGTCAAAACTCTTAAAACCAACTCCAGCTTTAGCCTCCTCCTGTTAATCGTTCCTCCGCTGGTCTGAAGACGGAGGACTAGGCTGTGACACTTTAGCTGCCCGAGCTCGGGTGACAACACACGCCAGGGGTTGTGTCTGGCACCGCTCGACTCACTCTTGCTCTTCCCTACTCACGTCGGCCGGCCTCTCGGCAACGACTAAGGGTAGAACCTCAGAAGCGGGCATTGCAAAGTCGTTGCCGAGAAGAAGGTCGACGCCCTCCACTGGCAGTTTCTCCACAATCCCGACATCCAATTCACGTGCCACACCATCCACCTCAAACTCCAACCGCACCAGCGGGTATGACCGAGTTGCATTAATACCCTGCACCACTACCACCCGAGCCGCATTTATAGGGTACCCAGTCAAGTTTTTCATCAGAGTCTGGGAAGCACCTGTATCACGCAAGACCTCTACTCCATGCTTGCGGCCCGCCCACATCACGCAACCCCGCCCTCTATGGTCGCAAAAAACATCCTGAGCAGGGTTCGAGCCTCCCAGGTGCTTCTGCATTGGCTGTGCCTCAGCCTCTGACGAACTGCCCCGGGCAAACTCAGATGACTTCGGAGACACACCAATGTTGCAGGCCAAAGACACAGCTGCTGTAGGTGGTTTGCTAGGACAGACTCTTGCAAAATGCCCCTTTTTATGACAATGATAACACTCCAACTCCACTTTGGGCTTCCCTTGGTACTGGGAAGGGCCCGGCCCCTTCTTAAATGGGACGGTGCTAGTCTTGTGGTCAGTCTTGGTATCATGGCTCTTGTACTTGTTTGCATAAGGTATATCCCTAAGTCGGGGGGGTGGGGCGTCACGCCCCTTGTTACCTGCCTCACTACGCTGGGCAGACCCGCACCCACGAATTAGTGATAGCCGGAGGTCAGCCATCTCAGCTGCCTCCTGTAGAGTTTTTGGTTGCTTTTCTTTAAGGTTTAACGTCAGGTCGCCGCCCGTGCATTTGAAAAACTGCTCTAAAAGCACCAACTGTTTAATGTCGTCAAACGTAGTAGCTTTCTCCGACCTCAGCCAATTCCCAAAAGCATCGGACAGCTCCCGGGCATGCTCCAAAAAGGTGCTCTCCCGACCCTTGGTAACACCCCGGAACTTCAACCTGTACGTCTCTGGTTGTAGTTCGTATGCTCTCAGGACAGCCTCCTTGAGTTCCTCGTAGATAATACACGACTCTATCGGCAATGCATCATAAGCCCTGAGTCCCTTGCCCACAAGTCTAGAGGAAACAAGGGCTGCCCACTTCTCCCTAGGCCACTGGTGGATCTGGCACTTCTTCTCGAATCGTGTGAAAAATTCTGTTACACCACTCTCATCAAACACCGGAACCAGTTTCAATAAGTGCGAGAGAGACTGCTCATGAACACGGTTCCCAGCCCCAAGTCGCTGTCCCGTTGTCTCTACTCGTGACTTCTCTACATCCATGTCGGCACAGTACCTAGTCGACTCAGCTTGGATTTTTGCTTGACTGATAGTTTTTCTCTCTTCTATCTTGGCTAATTCTAATTGCTGCTGATGCTGAAGCTTAGCTAATTCGAGCTTAAACAATAATTCTGGAGATAACCCTTGAGGAGGTGAAGGTGCTACAATGTTTGAAATTACCGGTGGTCCCCCCAGGGGCAAACCACCCTGCCAGTCACCACCCAACTGCGGAAGCGTACCCGGTGTCGGCAAACTACTGGGATGGCTGGGAGTCGAGTGTAGGGGAAGCATGGCCGAAGGGCTCTGAGCACTCAACCCATCTCGCTCACCAGTCACCCTGCCCAGTACACACGTTATCAAGTTATCCTTGGTCATGCTGCTAGTAACCGCATGACCGATAGCTGTGGCCAGGCATTGAAGACCGTACCGATCCATACCCTCCAACCGCTCGGCAGTAACAGGCCATTGCAAAAATATCCTAGCATCCTCCTCACAGTTCACCCGATTAACCCTTTCATCATGCTGCTGTTCCTCAGTTTCGACATTACGTACTGTGTCTCCATTCTCCTCTGACCCGGTATAAGACATGATGCTCAAAAAATTTCTCACCACAATATTCAGAAAAGAAGTGCCCCAAACTCTTATGTAGCACTATTCACTTGCCAAAAATGTCTGAAGACTCTCAAGTGCTATACTACTTTGCCAAAAAAAATTAACGTGCCCACTATATTCCTCAATAAAACAAATGACCACAACAATCCTGCAATTATCTCTTAGTTCACAAGATCCTGAGCTAGGTCGCCATTTGTTACGATCCAGGTTCTCAAAGACACAGGGCTCTTCAACATTGGACTAGATAATGGCAAAATGCAACAACGGTATCACTAGATCCAACCCCTGCCTTAAACACTGGAAAACAAAACACCATTACCGCCCTGAGTCGTGCCTGGACAACGAGGTATCCTATGACTCGGTAACTGGTGCACACACACTAGGCTGACGCTCGATGAAACAGCCTATTCTCAAACAGTAAAAGATTACTCGATTAGGTTACACAAAGAAAAGATAGTTAACGTGATTAATTAACGTTACGGTAGATACTCAAATAACTGGCACTCCTGTATTAAAGAAAGTGCAATGCTAGTCCTGCAACATCAACTGGAAAGTTCTGAAATAAGTCTGATGCTGGGAAGATGTTCGTAAAGAATCTTGAACAATTATAATGCAGAATACGGGTCACAATAACTGCTAGGACATATAGTAATAATAGGCAGGCGAATAATAAAGACTGCGCAAAGGTAGTAATGCTCGACAACTAAAGAAATGCTTCGTGTTCAACGCAACAGCCTACTCGGGTTCTGCAACTCAACAACAACCTCGGCTCAAAAGTGCAGTGAATAATAATGTTGCATACATATAATAATGGGGGCTTATCTCTAACCAGTGTCTGCTCAGTTAATAAAGTCTAGCTGGGGTATCAAGGCAGGGCAACAATGGGTGAGCATGCGGCTCGTAGCCTAACGTTGTCCGAAGGTGGTATAATGAAGATTACGTTATATGACGGGGATGCTCTCTTGATAAATCTAGGTCTCTAGTACCTAGTTCTATCCTGGCGATCCCTCAGAAGTCAACACAAAGAGGCAGCACTATGTTGTGAGGGATAGGCTATGGCCCTCTCACACCATAGCGCTGTGCTCGCAATGTAAACCCACCCGAAGACAACTTAGGCTCCCACAGTACCTTCTAGAATAAATGGATGGGGACAAAAGAATCTAGTTTCCTTTAATGCACAGAAAACCAAGTACATTCAATTTTCTAACCGACAGAATCTCACTGACTCCCTTATATTTTTTAATGATGTAAATATTCCCACTTCTCCTAGTATTGACATTCTCGGTGTAACATTAACTACTAACTTGAGCTGGACACATTATGTTAGAAGCATTGCTAAGAATGCCTCTAAAAAACTAGGACTCCTGTACAGAGTTCGAGAATTCTTCACTGACGAGCAGTTGGCCGTAATATATAAAAGTCATGTGCGTTCTCAGATGGATTACTGTTCACCTCTGTGGGGTGGAAGTGGGAGTGGTTGCATTGAGGCAGTTGGACAAAATTCAAAATAAAGCTATTAGATTAATCAATAACCCTGCAATCACACAGGACCTTCCTACATTATCCATACGAAGAAACGTTGCATCCCTTGCATTATTCTACAGATATTTTCACAACAATTGTTCCGAGGAACTTGCTTCAATTGTGCCGGCTCTCCACATCTTTCCCCGTAGAACTAGGGCAGCTGAGAGCGCCCATGAATTTACACTTTCTCCTCCACAATGCAGAACTTCTGCATATCAGAATTCATTTATCCCCAGAGCTACTACTCTTTGGAATTCACTTCCCTCGAATTGCTTTCCACAAACTTACAATCTACAAATGTTTAAATCCAGTTGTTACAAACATTTTATGAATGGAGGATGCCTTTAGGCACATGGACCTTTTTGTTTTATCTGTGTTTTTCCTTCCTCCGTTCATTGTCTCTTAAAAAAAAAAAAAAAAAAAAAAAAACTGTCGATGTCGTGCAGGGCTTAGCTAACACTGCACACATCGGAGACAACGACACAGTAACCTTACCCCTAGTCTAGCTTTAAATAACCAAGCAGAATCACTCAACACCTTGCCAGGGAGACATATACCAGTCTACAACCTTCCCGAGAGAGGACACATACGGAAAAGTCCGTCTCTCCAAACCCTCAATAAAGCATAATACCTCCTTAATCTAATACATGGAAATATCTGAGAGCTTCGCGTACAATACGACTGGCCGACGGTGAACGTCTATGCTGAAACCAGAAGGGATGTTGAGTTTAATAAAGATTAGAGAATGAGAAAGGAGAAGTCGAGAGAGAATTGCAAAGGATGTAGACGATACGCGTGTCAGGCAAGCTCTGAGCTGGTAAAAAACACGAGGCCGCGATGGGCAGGGACTAGTTGACCACCCGGCCGCCAACGCCGTCAGCGCCCAAGCGAGCCGCGTCATAGCTCACCTCGCTGCCAGGTGTACCCCCTCACCCTCTCTCGCTCGCCTCCCACACAAGCAACATTTATATTATACCGAATATAAAATATAAGGCGCGGTCACAGACCAAAACAAAGACCATTTCTAGACTGTCTGTGGCAACACGACACTAATAAAATAAAGCAGATCATTCTAGGACAACTGTAGCCTATCCCCCCATCCTGGCGAGCGCTAGCGAGCTGCAATGCCCCACGCAACCATTCTGCCAGCGCCGGGAGGCGTCACAAGGGTCACTTTGCAAATGCTTGTCCGAACAAGCCACCAAACAAGGTTGTGTCATTGGCCCGCAGCATAGGGGTGTCGCCTATATCTTCTGAATTTGCCAAAGGGTAGTTCGTCAGAGGTTGGGACACAGCCTGTGTTCAAGAGTGCAGAAGGCTCGAACCCTGTCCGCGACGTCTTTGGGGGTAATAGAGGACATGGTTTTGTGAGGTGGGCTGGCGAAAGGCGAGGAGTTAAGCTATTGCGTGATACTGGGGCTTCTCAGACCTTGTTAAGGAACTTTACTGGTAGACCGATTAACGCTGCTCGGGTGGTGGTAGTTCAGGGGATCAATGCTACGAAGTCCTACCCGCTGGTGCGGATGGAGCTGGAGGTGGATGGTGTGGCGAAGGAGCTGGATGTCGGAATTGTAGAGAACTTGCCTGTTGGGGGCGTCGACCTCCTCCTCGGCAACGACTTTGCGGTGCCTGCTTCTAAGGTTTCACCCTTGGTCGTTGCCGAGAAGGCGGCCGACGTTAGTAGGGAGGAACAGGAGTGGGTTGAGAAGTGTAGCGTACAAACCATGGCGTGTGTTGTGACGCGTTCTCAGACATCCGGAGCCTTGCAGCCACCACCTCAGTCTATCAAACCGCGGAGGAAAGGTCACAAGAAAACGGGAAGTTTTGGTCAATTGGAGAGTTTTGAGCCGGCAGTGTTTCTTGGTGACTCATTATTGGCACCTATGTTAGAGTCTGGAGAGGCCCCGGGGCCTGTCACCGCTAGTGCAGGTGCAGGGCAGGAAGAGACTCTGCGACAGCATCGTTATGCGCAGCGTGAGGAAAGGATGGCTCAGCGGGACATTGGAGGTGGAAATAAATTATTTAAGATGAACTTGGATAATCTCGCACCTGCTGATATATGTTCCTTGCAGCTGGAAGATCCTGAAGTCAGGGCGTGTGGTAATGGTGCTGTCGAACTGGAGAGCGATGGGGATGCGCAGCCTGGTGATTTTTTCTTGTCCGAGGGGATCTTGTATCGGAGACATCAGGATCCCAAGAAAAAGTGGGATGGCGGGTCAGGATTAGTGGACCAGTTAGTAGTACCGAGGGTGTGCCGTGAGAGCTTATTGAGATTAGCTCATGATGTGCCTTTGGCAGGGCACCTGGGGGCACGTAAGACGGAGGCAGCTCTGAGCAAGCTTTTCTGGTGGCCTGGGTTAAAGGCGAGTGTCGTGTCATGGGTGTCACAGTGTCACACTTGTCAAGTTGTTGGGAAACCCAATCAGGTCATCCCGAGAGCCCCGTTACAACCCATTCCTGTCATTGGGCCGCCCTTCAGCAAAGTTGTTATCGTTATGGTTGGCCCATTGCCCCCCACTAGTGCCGGCAATAAATTTGTACTAACTGTAATGGATGTAGCAACACAGTATCTAGATGCTTACCCCATGCGCAACGGGATGGCTAAGACTGTTGTCAAAAACCTACTTGTCTATTTCTCTCGTTATGGCTACCCTCAGGAGATCCAGTCTGATCAGGGATCCAATTTTACTTCTGCTCTGTTTAAGCAGACCATGCAGCAACATGGGATAGTGTCTGTGGTATCATCTGCCTACCATCCCGAGAGTCAGGGAGTTTTGGAAAGGTGGCACTCGACTCTGAAGAGTATGTTGCGGTGTTATTGCATGGAAAATGGGAAGGACTGGGATCTAGGTCTCCCATACGTTTTATTTGCTGTGAGAGAAGTCCCTGGGGAGAGCTTGGGATTTAGCCCGAACGAGTTTGTTTTTGGACACAGGGTCAGGGGGCCCCTCCACATAGTCAAGGAGATCTGGGAGGGAGTCACAAAGCCATGCTCGTTTCTAAAGTATGTAGTTGAAAGCCGTGAGAGAATGCTAAAGAGCTTGGAGGTAGCAGGTCGGAACCTTAAGAGTTCACAAGCTCAGATGAAGGACAGATACGACCAGAAGGTGAAGCTGAGGGAGTTTGAAGTAGATCAGGAGGTACTGATACTACTGCCTCTGGTGGGACACCCCTTGTCTGCCAAGTATTCTGGTCCGTATCGGGTTGTAAGGAAGGTTTCTGATCTCGACTATTTAGTAGCTACTCCTGATCGTAAGAAAAAGAACCAACTTTGCCATATAAATCTGATGAAGGAATATGTGAGGCGCCCCTCCGAGCCTCTCACTGTCCCGGTGTTGATCTGCAGCGATCGTGGTGGAGAAGGAGGAAGGGACAGTCAACCTGCGGGGGATGATAATTGGGATTGTCATGTTTCCGCGGATCAGTGGGCGGGGAATTCTAGACAAGTAGCTCACAAGTTGATATTGCACCTGCCTGAGCAACAGCGTGTAGCTGTGCAGCACTTGTTTGATTCAAACCCAGCTGTTTTCGCGGAGCATCCTGGCCTCACTACTCAAGCGGTGCATGATGTCGATGTTGGGGAACACCCGCCCTTTAAATCAGTGCCATACCGTGTTCCCCCTATTAAATTACCAGCACTTGGGGAAGAGCTGGATTATATGCTGAAACGTGGGCTGATTTCTGAGGGTGCAGTAAGGTAGACTTCCCCCGGTTTTGTATAGATTTCCGCAGGTTGAATGGTTTAACCCCCACAAATGCCTACCCTCTCCCTCGCGTGGACGACAGTGTGGATAAGATAGGGAAAGCCAAGTTCCTCACTAAGATAGACCTTGTTAAGGGTTATTGGCAAGTGCCCTTGTCTGAGCGAGCGTGAGAGGTGTGTGGGTTTGTGGTGGACGGTGCCACATATCGTTGCCATGTTATGCCATACGGGCTGAAAAATGCCCCTGCAACGTTTCAGAAATTAATGAATGACATTGTAGCCGACATTCCCAACTGTACGGTGTACCTAGATGATGTCATAATATACGACGATGATTTTAGAAGTCACTGTGCTCACATCGGACAGCTTTTTAATAAACTGAATGAAGCAGGTTTGGTGTTAAACTTGGGTAAGTGCGATTTTGTGAAAGCCACAGTTTTGTACCTGGGGTTCGAGGTGGGGACGGGTCAGGTGTGCCCTCCACAGATAAAGATCAAAGCCATCGATCAGTTTCCCCAGCCTACGACTAAGAAACAAATCATGCGGTTTCTAGGTATGATTGGCTATTATCGTCGCTTCATCAAAGGCTATTCGACTGTACTTGCACCTTTAACTGACTTATTATCTAAGGACGAGAAGTTCCGGTGGTCTCCTGAGTGTGCAGAGGCGTTTTCCTTGGTGAAACACCTGTTATGTACCCACCCCATACTCAGGGCCCCGGACTTCAGCAGACCTTTTCAGCTGGCAACTGATGCCAGTGGCGTAGGGGCTGGGGCTGTCTTGTTACAGACAGATGATGAAGGTATCGAACATCCAGTGAGCTTTTACAGTAAAAAATTCAATAGTGCACAAAGGAATTACTCTGTAATTGAAAAAGAACTCCTGGCGATAGTGCTGGCGCTCAGGCACTTCGATGTATATGTTCCTGCTTTCGGACCAGTCGTAGTGGTTTATACCGATCATCACCCTCTGAAATTCTTGAATCAGTTTCATAACCGGAATATGAGGCTGACCAGGTGGTCACTCATGCTTCAGGAGTATAATCTGGACATACGCCATATTGCCGGTTCTGATAACATGATAGGGGATTGTCTATCAAGGGTGGATGATGTTGGTTAGACTGCCACAGGATTGAGGGTTGAGTGTGGAGGAAAATAGGCTGTCACTGTAGTTCAGCCGAAAACAAAAATAAAAAAGCAAAAACCTTATAAAAACTCTTTATTTTTATAACGTGTAGAATTTTGTATAAGATGTTGTAGCAGTATCTAAGTTGAATGTTTTCGCTTATTGTCGCTAAGTTAGTTGAACTTGCTCGGTGGAGCGCAACAATCTTTATTTTGTTTATATATAGTGCCTTGTGTCGCAACAGTGTGTGGTACTATGAGAAGCTTTCTGTTAGATATGAAGAACTTAGTCAAGGGTCTTATATCTTGAGGGAGGTGTGACGCTTCTGCATAGTAGCCACGTGCGGGCATGCACGCGCGTCGGCTGCCCAGCCGTTTAGAAACCGGCTGGTGGCAGCCGGCCGGCCGGCTTTTCCTTAGTATATATCCTACGACAACGTAACTAATGTCTGGGATATTCTTATGTTGTTTCACAGCTTGTAGCTGCCCTTATTCTTAACAAACGCATCTTAGTATATTTTATTCTCGATAGTTGATTGTTTCATTATAATTTATAAGATGTAAGTCTAGTGAGGGCGGGAGGAGACGAGCGGGAGAGAGAGACCGGCTTGGGACGTTGCTTCGCTTGCCAGCTTGGGACGAGCCTGAAGCGTTGCCATATGCATTTGATTGCAACGTTAGGCTTAGTTTCGACTCACGCACGGGGTAGAGGATTTTGACCCGGTAACTGTGTTGAGTGTTGCCAAGCATGGGATGTATTCTGCATGCCTAGGGCGGGGTCCAGACAGATTCAAAACTCAGAGCTCACCTCACTGTCGTACCCTTCGGACCCCCTTGATAACTATCCCTCTCAACCCCACTTAGAAACTTTCTCTCTTACTTTGTATACCTTCCTTCCACTACTTCGCCAATCTATTTAATTATCCCATCCCCCTTGATAGACCTTATATCTATTATTGTATTAACGACGAGCTCTCAGATAATTAGATAGGATTTTGGGCCTTATGCAGAGACGTAATTGTTAATGAGACCTAGGAAGCTTTTTTGTTGTCTCATATTTGGTGGTTTCATGCTTGCTAGTGTGTTCTTGTGTCAGGTTAGCAGGGGCTAGACCGGAGGGGAGGCTTTTTGCGATCCTTTAAGTAAAGTCTGCTGGTGCGAGTCCTGTGGACCCGCACGACTTTACTAGGATACCCGTGGGAGTCTGGGGGCATTTTCTTGTCTGTGTCCCATTGTGTCTAGTGTTGTGTTGTGTGAGGGCCCTTGCCTAGTCCACTCAGCACTGCGCTCGCACGTCTTGCTTTTGTTTTAGGGTCGCCAGGAGAGAGTCAGATACTTGCGATCTGAGTCTCTCAAGAGAGCACCCTTTCAATTAGAGTAATTTGGCGCACAGACTTGGGAACGTCCCTAGGCTAGAGCAGGTGGCTCAGCCCGGGTATCCGAAGCCTATATCCTTCCAGCTAGACCTCTGCCACCTGGCAGATTAACAGCTAGGGGTTTATTATCTCTGTATGCTTGTTATTGTGCCACAGTTTACCGTTTTTGTGAGCATTGTGAGTCAGGGTGTGGCTTAGAGACTCTGTCCGAGCAGGCTTGCCTGACTAAGAGTGAGAAGTACACCTGTATGTGGTTATGTTGCGAGTTGCTGCCTTTATTTAATTATACCTATGCCATTATACACTGTATGTCCAATCACTAGTATTTATTCCTGCTTAGGAGTTAAGAGTTCTCTAAATCCGTAACGTACTTTCTTTGCTAAGCATCAGATCCTACAGTAGCCGCATGCAGTTTAGAAATCCGCATCTTGTCTACCTGTACGATGTTTTGAGGACTGTTTGCTTTCACCTTCTTTCACGCAGGGGTGATTAGTTGTATTAATTAACGTAACGTTAAATGTACTTTCTTCTAGTTTGTTATTAAATTGTTTCTGCAATTTAATTCCGTCATCTATCTTTTCCTTGAAGCTTTAAGTCAACTTAATTGTGTGATCTTTTATATAGCCTGCTTGACTATCAGCAGTCTATAGTGCGTGCACCCTGTAACCGAGTCATAGGATACCTCGTTGTCCAGGCAGGACTCTTTACGGTTTAGGGTGGTTTGTTGCCTGGGTTTATAGATAAGGGTTGGATCTAGCATTTTCCGTTGTTGCTTGTTGCCGCATACCTAGTCCAATAGAAAGAGCCCAGTGTTTATCTATCCCAGGACGGAACATACTCGTTACAGGGATATTGCCTGATGAAAATGGCCTTTTCTTCAGTATTTCCCCAAAAGACTGGCCTAGCTGTCCTTGAACTTTCCACACACCCATCTAACTGTGATTATTTGACCATTTTATTATCAAGATATTATAGTTATGTAAGTTGAAAAGTGATTACATACATATTAGCTCACTTGCTGGGAACTATTTGACATGGCAGAGTCCAGTACAGCAATGCAGAGGGGGGGGGGGGGGGGGGGGGGGGGGGGGGGGGGGCGGTGAATGAGGAAGGGGGGGGGGGACACAATATAAAACCTTCAATACCTCTTAAATGGTTGAGGTTTTGACTTTTTGTTATAGAACAGTTTATGCCTAGAATCATCTGTTTATCATATCCTGAAGTTTGGCACATCCATTGCAGGACCCCCTGAATATAGTAAACACTATATATATATATATATATATACTGTATATATATATATATATATATATTTATATACTGCATATACAGTAGTATATATATATATATATATATATATATATATATATATATATATATATATATATTTATATTATATATATATTGTATATACTGTATATATATATATATATTTGTATATATACTGTATATATATATATATATTTGTATATATACTGTATATATATATACTGTATATACTGTATATATATATATATATATATATATATATATATATATATATATATATATATATTATGTATATACTGGGACTACTGACAGCAAACCCTTCTCTGTATCCTCCTATCTTTCTCCTCAGTTTCAAGCCAAAGATGGATGTTTAGTATATGTGAACAATCTCGCTTTCTCTAGTGTTCCCAACTTAGACTCTTTTGAATTCTCAACTCTCTGGCTAAGCTCTTTTGTCACTCTCAAACTAAATACATCTGCACTCTTTATCTCTCCCATAATTCTACTGAATATTCAAAATTATTTGACTATCTCACTTCTAAAGTGGAACACATTCTGTCCATCTCTCCTTTCGCAGAATTCTCCATCCTAGGAGATTTCAACGTTCAACACCACCAATGGCTCTCCTCTGTTTCCACTGACCAACCTCGTGAAGAAGCCTACATCTTTTCTATCCTAAATGACCTAGAGCAGCTATTCCAGCAACCCACCCGTATCCCGGATCGCTTCGGAGTTCGGCCCAACATTCTTGACTTATTTCTAACCTCTTACCCTTCTGATTATACTTTAAATATTTTCTCTCCTTCAGGCTCCTCCGACCATTAACTAGTATCTGTCACCTGTGTTATCTCTCCGGTACGGCCACCAGGTCATCCCAACCGGCGGCTCATGTGGCACTTTGGCGCTACCGACTGGGAGGTTCTTCGGCAGTACTTCTTTGATTTGCTGTGGAATGGCTTTTGCTTCCATGGCCGGGAAGCCTCGGAGAGTGCTGAATGCATTACCGAGATAATCCTATCGGGCATGGAAGCATACATTATGTAGGGTCTTCCGCATTGCTCTACCTCGTGATATCGCTTTGGCCTTTCACTACGATGACAGACTTTCTGTAGTGTTTTGGCTAACAGTAAACATTTCATTGGCTTAGGAAGGAACTACAGGAGCACTATTATTGTAATCAAAACTCTTTGTACACATTAATTGTCCAAGTCTGTATAAAGTAATAATATAATAAGTATTTAACAACAGTATAATTAGATATATTGCATCGAAGTAAAGGCATTCATCATTCGTTTTACGCATTATTTCCTGGATACATATATAATACCCTTTCTCTGCGGGCATATTTTAGCTATTTAGAGCATATTCAGGCACTCCTGAATGATTAATCAAGTGTCTGCATGAAATGAAATGTATTCTGCCGAAGACTAGATGAATATAGCTTCAAAATGACAATAGAATGAGCTTCGTAGCTCGCGGGGAGCACCCGCAGCGCTAATATAGACATTGGGGAAAACTCGCTATTTATTAGCATTGTAGCGCTTTTTTGCATTTGGCAGCACTGCTGAGACCCGGGTCTGGGATCTCTGTTTGCCTCAGTGAATGGCTGGACGTGCTGACGGTCGGAGGTGGGACCCTCGCGATCCCTGCCCACTGACACTCGATTTCTACAGCTTTTACAGGTTTTTTAAAGCCTGTATATTGATTGCTGTAACTTGCCAAACCTAGTACTACGTTTCCCGTAGCCAATGGGTTAAGCATTTTCACTGTTAATAAATTTGGCTTGTAGTCGCAGTTGCAACAATTAAAATGAGTCATAAACATTATACTCTCTTGTATCCCTTGCCAATACACCACTCTCAACATTATCTAATAAATGCCAAGAGTAACATTTTACCATTTTTGTCTGTAAATACAATAACACATGGAAACCATTGTTTACTGGGAACAAACCATTAAAGATACGTTTACATTAATGTTTGGTCCAACAATTTTTCATTCTTTGTTAAAGGAAACTCTGACATGGCCTCTTCTGACTTTCATGTTATCCTACACCAGGGTTTAAGACTAATTATTATGATATTTGTGTTATAGTTCGAGAGAGAGAGAGAGAGAGAGAGAGAGAGAGAGAGAGAGAGAGAGAGAGAGAGAGAGAGACAGAGAGAGCGTACAAAGGAAATCAAGCAACAAAAGTAATAGTGACCGTTCTAGGCTGCTTGTCCTCCAAAACACTGAGGATCAAGTGTCCAAACAGTGGTTTAGAGTGGGTAAGGGTACATTAGAAAGGGAACTAATGCCCTGGAACTAATGTCCGTGGCAGGATTAGGAAGTTAGCAGGGGACAGATGGGTTAGTAACTGAGGGGAGGATAAAATAAAGTTATTCATTTACAAACGCAGTCAGTCGCGGGTTTGATGCGAGATATTGGTCTAGGCGAAGTTTAAATGAATCAACGGTGCTGCAGTCTATAACATCTCGGGGAAGCCCATTCCATAAGTTGACAACTCGATTGAAGAAGACATTTTTAGCTTCGTGTGAGTTAAAAGATTTACCAATAATTTTGCACCCGTTTCCCCGCGTGTAATTAGATTGGTCGATAGTGAAGTACTTACTACAGTTCATATTGTCGATGGCTTTGATGATTTTGAACACTTGAATTAAGTCGCCTCTTAATCTGCGCTGGGTTAAAGGAAATATATTTAATTCTCTAGGACGCTCCTCGGTCCTCGTATGGTTTGTTCTTTAGGCTAGGTATCATTTTGGTAACTCTACGTTGAACTCGTTCTAGCTTGTTTATAATTATCTCTTTGGTAATAAGGGCACCAGGATTGAACACAGTATTCCAGAAGAGGGCGGATTAAGGAATTGTAAAGGGTTAAGATAACGTCTTTGGATTTATGCTCAAATGCCCTGCCTATAAAGCCAATTATTTTGTTTGCCTTCTTAACAACTTCTGAACATTGTTGACTCGGTTTTAGGTTAATCGATATTGTTACTCCCAGATCGGTTTCTCTGTTTACATTCTTAAGCTGAGTGCCATTCATCAAATAGTTTGCTTTCTCATTTTGGTATCCGATATGTAGTACTTTACATTTATCCGCATTGAAACTCATTTGCCAAATTTGGGCCAACATGACAACTTATCTAGATTGTGTTGCATATCGTCAACTTGTTCTTTTGAGAGTACGCTATTTTCAATTTTTGTATCGTCAGCAAATTTTGAGATTGTACAGATGAGACCCTCATCTATGTCGTTGATGTAAATTAGAAAGAGAATTGGTCCTAGTACCGATCCCTGGGGTATCCCGATACTTACATTGGTCCATTTAGATGCCTTACCGTTTATGACTACTCTTTGCTTTCTGTCGCTGAGCCAATTTTCTATCCATTTCAACACACCGTCTTGTATTCCATGCGCTTTTAGTTTTAGCAGTAAACGTTTATGGGGAACTTTGTCAAGGGATAACGTCTTTTGAAAATCAAGGTATATAATATCTACAGCTTTACTCTCATCGTAGAGATTGAGAATATCGTGGAAGATGTCTAAGAGGTTTGTTAAACAGGAACGTTTTTTACGAAAGCCGTGTTGACTATCTTTAACCCTTTGGCTGCGGCTATGTTTGGGCTATTTAGGGCATATTCAGGCACTCCTGAATGATAAATCAAGCATCGGCATTAAATGAAGTGTATTCTGCCAAAAACTAGACGAAAATAGCTTCAAAATGACACCAGAACGGACCCTGTACGTAGTCTGGTTCACCCGCAATGGTCCCAGTGAATCACGGGAACCCCGCTATTATGTAACATTCGCTCGCTTGGCTACACTGGTGAGAGAGACAGAGAGAGACCCGCGCGAGACACAGCCTAGCTCAGTGAGCGGCTCGGTGCTCTGAGGGTCGGAGGTGGGCCCCTCACGCTCCCGCCCACTGACACTCGATTTTTACGTTTTTTTACAGGCTTTTAAAGCCTGCAAATTGCTGTAACTTGCCAAAACATTCCAGAACGTCACCCGCAGCGAAAGGGTTAAGTATGTTATTTTCCTCTAAGTGATTTACGAGTCTGTCTCTTATGAGTGTTTCTAGCATTTTGTATACAACTGAGGTTAAGCTGATTGGACGATAGTTACTGGGTAGGGATTTGCTGCCTTTTTTGAATATCGGTGTTACGTTGGCTAGCTTCCACTGATCAGGCATAGTTCCAGACTGCAAGGATTTATTGGATAGCAATATCAGTGGTTTAGAGAGCTCATCATTAGCTTCCTGTAGGACTCTAGGAGAGATTGTATCAGGTCCATGCGTTTTTTTTTACCTTGAGTTTATCTAAACAATTCAATTACTTCTCTCTCTGTAACGGTGATATTGCTTAGAACATCTGAGTTATCAATCTGAATCGGCGATGGTGTAGGGATATCACTGAGGTCTTCCGTTGTAAAAACTGATGCAAAGAAGGTATTGAGGGCATTACTCATTTGTACTTCGTCTTTGGTGTATTCTCCATTTTCATCGACTAACGGTCCAACAGTTGAAGTAACTATTTTTTTCTTTCTGATATAACTATAGAATTCTTTCGGGTTTGTTTTACTTTGATTCGCAACATTTAACTCCAGGGTCTTCTTACTTTGCTTAATTAACTTTTTGGCTTTGCGTCGTAGCTCTACAAATTTCACCTGGTCTTCGTCATTTTGTAAGGATTTTAATCTATCATTAGCAAACTTTTAAGCACGCAGACAGTTTGAAATATCTTTATTCTACCATTTGGGCTTATTATTATGGCTTGTACGCCGTATTTTCGATGGTATGCAGTCCTGTACTGATTTTAGGTAAGTGGTTTCGAATAATTCCCAAGATGTATTTATGTCGTTATTGTTAATTAAAAAGCTCCAGTCAGTTTCTTTAACACCTAACGAGCGGCCTAGGCGGTAAATAATATGTAGCCACCAGCGGGGTGTTTTTACCCAAAATAGGGCTGTTTACGTGATCATTTTCATGCCTAAATAAGACCCAGAGCGTAAAACAAGTATCTATCCCTAAAAGGGCATAAACAGAGCTTTCCATTGACACCCCAACGATTCTTGTATGACCGCTAGTTCTCTTGCAACACGAGTGCAAAAACCATGTAATTCGTTACTTTCCCAAAACAATTCACTGTGTAGCGAGTGTGAGAGGGTGGAGGAGGGTAGGATTCATGTCAGTTGGTCCACCGCGGTGGTCTGGAGCAGTCATACGCTCGCTACTCTCCTGCCACCACTTATCTCTCTCTCTCAGCAACATTACGTGCTGAAAATGCCACACGACTTATGTTGTGAGCCGCCACATAGCCCAAATTTATTTCACTCGACATATGATGCGCGCCGCTAAAGAAGGGTTAAACATACCTCTAAGATTATGAAAGTTTGATTTCTTAAAATTAGGGACCTTTTCGATGCTGCTATTTGGTTCGTTACTAGTAAGCTTTAAAGTGAAAGTTATTGTACGATGGTCGTTGTTACTGAATTCATCACCAACATTCAAATTCTCTATTAATTCTTCTTTTGTTGCAAGTACAAGGTCAAGAACGTTATTACCACGGGTCAGCGATCGAACAAATTGATAGAGTGAACTCTCTTGCAAGTTCGCATACAAGTCATGTCCGGAGTGTGAAGTAAGAGTATCGCCCCACTTGGTCATAGGTAAATTAAAGTCGCCAAAAATACGGAATCTTGTGAGTTACTTACATCTGCAATTTGTTTCTAAATTTCTCGGTCAGTTTGCACTGATTGAGATGGAGGTCTGTATATTAATGCAAGTATTATTTTTGTACCTTTATTATTCTTTATTAGAACAAAAGATGTGTCGACGTTTACAATTGAGGTTTTGACATGACGGTCGGGTTAAGACTTTCTTTGATATAAAATAAAACGCCACCTCCATTTTTATTTATTGGGATTTTCTCAAACATTACATAACCGGGAAGTGAATACTCTGCTAAAAAGTATCTATCTTCTGTATTGAGCCAAGATTCTGTTATGCCAGTCACATCATAATTTTCGGTAAACAATAGTTCCTCTAAATCTGAAAATTTATTGCGTATGCTACGAGCGTTTGCATAGAAAACCTTTAAAGTTGCGGTTTTAGAACTCACTAAACGTTCTTTAATCGAATTTTTGGTTCTGGTCGGATCTACATTTACATTCATGGCTGTCCTCGGTCCTCGGTCGTTATCCTTGGCGGTTTTTAATTTTGGTCGTGTTGGTGGAGTTTTATCCAAATTCGCGGTTCTTGACGGATTAGCATTTAATTCCTTTGCAGGTTTCCGTCCTCGCTGTCTTCGGTCCTCCTTCCTGGTTGTCCTGTGCTGAGTCGATTTCTTCTCCGAAAATCCTTCACCGCATTGTTGAGAAGACGCCCAAAACTTGCTGCTCCCACCTGGTTTAGATGGACTCCATCGTCCGAAAACAAATAGTCTTCGTAGTAGAAATTGTCCCAGGTGTCGAGAGAGGGAGAGAGATTAGATGATATTATATAGTTTTCATTCATGTGTCAGTGTATTTGAGAGAGAGAGAGAGAGAGAGAGAGAGAGAGAGAGAGAGAGAGAGAGAGAGAGAGAGAGAATGTGATCATCTCTCCTCTTCTCCTCCTTGTATCTATGTGACTGTGAGGGATGATATACCTTTAATGGGCTATGGAAGGAAGCCTTGTCTAGCTATCAAAGGTCTAGAGAGGTGTTGGGGTATGGTTATTTTATTATTCACATCGGGTTTGTGAAGTTTGTAATGATAATCTTTGTAATGAATAAAGTATGTGTTCTTTATATTCAGTTATATATATACGTAAATAATGGCAAGAGTAGCTTTTTATTTGGTTAGGCTAAGTTAAATATTGTTATGTTTAGTATGTGTAAAACAGAGAGTATGTAAAGGAAAGGGAAGTTTTTGGATTAATGGAAAGTATGTGGAAAATGAGAAATCTCGGAATTAAAGCTAGAAGTGCAATGTATCAAGGGATAGTTGTACCAACAGTGATGTATGGAGCTGAAACATGGGCTCTCAAGACAAATGAGAGAAAAAAAGCTGGATATGATGGAGATGAAGTGGTTGAGGAGTGTGTGTGGAGTGACTCGTTAACCATTTATTGGCGGCGCGCAACTTATGTCTTGTGAAAGAAATTTGGACTAAGTGGCGGTTCACAACTTATGTCGTGTGCCATTTTCAGCACGTAATGTTGCAAAGAGAGAGAGCTGAGCGGTGTGAGGAGCGTAGTAAGGCTATGACCGTCGCACACCACCGCGGTGGGCCAACTGAAGTGAAAACCACCCTTCCTTCCCCCGTCACACTCGCTACACAGGGAATTATGTAGGGAAAGTACCTAATTACATTGTTTTTGCACTCGTGTTGCGCGATCGTTGTAAGAAAACTAGAGGTCGTACAAGGATGGTTGGGGTGTCATTGGAAAGCTCTGTTTATGCCCTTTCAGGTATAGATACTTGTTTTACACTCTGGTTCTTATTTAGGCATGAAACTGATCACGTAAACAACCCTATTTAGGGTAAAAACACTCCGCTGGGCGGTACATATAAATTACCGTCTAGGCCGCTCGTTAGGTGTTAAAACATATTGAGGAATGAAGAGATACGTAGGAGAGTGGGACAGCAGGACACTTTGTCGGCAAGAGTGGCCATAAGGATGTTGTGCTGGTATGGACATGTTGAGCGAATGGAAGATGAAAGGCTTACAAAGAGAATATTTGAGTCAGATACAAGGGGAGGTAGAGGGGTAGGAAGACCTCCATTGAGATGGAGAGATTGTGTAGTACAAGCTTTGGGAGACAGAGGAATGACTATTGATCAGGCAAGAGAAGTGGTAATAAATAGGAATGAATGGAGAATGTTAGTGAATAGATTAGTGAAAACACAGTCAAATGGGAGAGGTGGTCGGGCGCCAATTGGACTAGATAATAGTCCGTC
>CM064524.1:15528928-15534161 GCA_032716605.1 Paralithodes platypus
AACTGTTTAGATAAACTCAAGGTAAATATATGGCCTGGACCTGATACAATTTCACCTAGAGTTCTAAAGGAAGCTAAGGATGAGCTCTCCAAACCACTGGCATTGCTATTCACTAAATCCTTGCAGTCTGGAACTAAGCCTGATTAGTGGAAGCTAGCCAAAGTAACACCGATATTAAAAAAAAACAGCAAATCCTTACCCAGTAACTATCGTTCAAATAGCGTAACCTCAGTTGTATGTAAAATGCTAGAAACAGTCATAAGAGATAGACTCGTAAATCACTTAGTGGAAAATAACATACATAAAGATACTCAACACGGCTTTCGCAACAAACGTTCCTGCTTAGCACCCTCATAGACATCTTTCACGATATTCTCAACCTCTATGATGAGAGTAAAGCTGTAGATATTATATACCTTGATTTTCAAAAGGTCCTTGACAAAGTTTCCCACAAACGTTTACTAATAAAAGGAATACAAGGCGGTATGTTGAAATGGATAGAAAATTGGCTCAGCGACAGAAAGCAAAGAGTAGTCATAAACGGTAAGGCATCTAAGTGGAGCAATGTAAGTAGCGGGGTACCCCAGGTATCGGTACTAGGAGCAATTATCTCTCTAATTTACATCAACAACATAGATGAGGGTCTCGCCTGTACAATCTCAAAGTTTGCTAACATACAAAAATTGCAAATAACGTACTCTCAACAGACCAAGTTGACGATATGCAACACAATATAGATAACTTGTCATGTTGAGCCCAAATCTAGCAAATGAGTTTCAATGCGGATAAATGTAAAGTACTACATATCAGATACCAAAATGAGAAAGTTAACTATTCGATGAATGGTACTCGGCTTAAGAGTGTAGAAAGAGAAACCGATATGGGAGTAACAGTATCGAGTACCCTAAACCCCAGACAACAATGTACAGAAGTTGTTAAGAAGGCAAACAAAATAATTGGCTTTATTGGCAGTTTATTTGAGCAAAAATCCAAAGAAATTTTCCGAACTTTACAATTCCTTAGTCCGCCCTCTTCTTCCTCCTCAATCCTAGTGCCCTTATTACCAAAAAGATATAGACAAGCTAGAACGAGTTCATCGTAGAGCTACCAAAATTATACTTAGCTTAACACTCAAAGAGCGGCCTAGGCGGTAATTTCTATGTACCGCCCAGCGTTTTTTTTTAACCATAAATGGGGTTGTTTCCGTGCTCTTTTTCATGCATAAACAAGACCCAGAGCGTAATACAAGTATGTATCCCTGAAAGGGCATAAATTGAGCTTTCCAATGACACCCGAACCATCCTTCTATGATCACTGGTTGTCTTGCAACGATCGTGGAACCGAAGGGCAAAATCGCTAAAATACGGTCATTTTCTTACATTATTACGTGAGAAACGAGTGAGAGAGGGTGGAGTATAAAGGAGTACATCTCAGTAGCTCCACGGCCACCGTGGCGAGCGGTCAGGAGGTAATCTACGCTCCTCCCACCGCTCAGCTCTCTCTCAGAGCACATTACGTGCTCAAAATTGCATTCGACAATAGCCGGGCCCCGCCACAGAGGCCACATTTATTTCACTCGACAATAGCCGGGCGCCGCCAGTTAAGGGTTAAAGAACAAACCATACGAGTAGCGTCTTAAAGAATTATATCTATTGACTTTAACCCAGCGCAGATTAAGAGGCGACTTAATTCAAGTGTTAAAAATCATCAAAGGCATCGACAATATAAACTGTAGTAAGTACTTCATTATCGACTAATCTAATTACACGCTGGGAAACCGTTGTAAAATTATTGGTAACTCTTTTAACTCACATGAAACTAAGAATTTCTTCTTCAATCAAGTTGTCAACTTGTGGAATGGGCTTCCCTGAAACGTTATAGACTGCAGCACCGTTGATTCTCTTATACTTCGCATAGACAAATATCTTGCATCAAACCTGTGACTGACTGCATTTGTAAATGAATAATTTCAATATATTCCCCCTCAGATTCATCAAGGATTATTGCGTATATATTTTACTAAGACGTTACTCTCTTTTTCACACATATACGAAAGATCACTTACAATTGTGTTATGTTACTAACCCATCTGTCCCCAACTAACTTCCTAATCCTTCCACTGACATTAGTTCCAGGGCGGTAGTTCCGTTTCCAATTTTCCCTTACCCACTCTAATCCACTGTTTGGACACTTGATTCTCAGTGTTTTGGAGGACAAGTAGCCTAGGGGGGTCACTAGACCTGTTGTTACTTGATTTCTGTTGTACTCCTTTGTACTCTCTCTCTCTCTCTGGCTCCCTTCTCCCTCGTGGTCTTGTTTTTCATGATCAGAATTTTCGAGAAGGCGTGTCGGATGGTTTATTATTTTATTTGTTGGCACATTATTCGGCGTTGCCTTGTTGTCTGCATCTTGTCTATTTTACTTATCATTACAGTTTTCTTGTTCCATCATTCCTATTTTGTGTATCATTCCCCTCTTATTTCTGAAATGCTTTATTAATTTATATAAGCTATGTTAATAAATATATGTGGTACCCCAGGTTCTAATCCCGGGAGAATCACATGTTTTAATTATATTCATTTGAGGGTGTCTGTTGTTGGAAGTGAACATATTTATTTAAGATTATTTTGAAATTTATAACCTTTCGTAATATGTGTATACTTTCTCAGTAACTTATAATTTGAACGAGTCGGTATATATACATTTTAAATTAGTTTCCCATGTTGGTATCATTTCTACAGTAATATCTCATTTATATCAATTGCAAACTAATTTCATCTTCTGCAAATTTATGTTTATGTTCATATCCGCCTTGTCTTGAATTATGTTGATCACAACAGTGAAAATATGTCTGCTTTTCAATGTCTGTATACTTTTTGTGTTTTTAATTTGTATAATTATGTTCTTTCCATATTGAAGTGATTACGTGTGTTTACCTATCCTGGAATATACTGTAGCCTATATATATACAGTATAGTGTTATTGTTGGTATTATTGAAGCTGTTATTGTTGTTGATGCGGTTATTCATGCTGTTGTTGTTATTATTGAAGCTGTTATTATTGGTAATGCTGTTATTAATGATTTAATTGTTACTTACACGCCCTAATTTCAAATCTCGTTTCCTAATCATTCACACTCGAGTTTCACCTATGTTCTCATCCCCAAATATACACTCACTTTCCTCTCTCCATTCCATTTTATTAAGCGTCAATTTGCATATGGTAATTTCACGTGTCAGCTCCAAACATCCACACTGACGGTAATTCTATTCCGAGTTTGATTGTAAATTGAGATGGTTGACTTTTTCGGTGGAAACAAAAGGCAACCACACACACAATTTTTTTTTTTTATTAAGGTGACAGTTACAAAGTGGTGTACAATCTATCTTATTCTAGTTACATTGTAGTTTATCTTATTGTACCAGTACCTCCCTACAATCAACCTAGTTGTTCCCCAATTCGTCCCTCCGCCACGCCCATTTCAAAGTCCAAGTCTCTCACTCTTGTCCTCTGTAGCGGGGAGGACCTTGTACCCCTGAGACATAGGAGTGCAGACCTGAGAAGAGAGAAAGAGAGCCGGCATCTCATCCAAGTTATGACTTGGCTTCTATGCTGGCGCTTTTTCTCCGATATTTGTTCAGCTAATCTGGCATAAAAGACACTTGCAGAAGGTCCCATACCTCCCGACGATGATAAGACCAAGGAGTAAAGCTTCCTTGATCCCTGTTCAAAATTCTTTCTTCATAAGCGCGTTTTTTCTCACTTTCGTTTCTCAAGTATGCCGCCTTGTGTCCTCACTCACGATCTTTTTGTGCTCTTGGGTTGAAGATGCTGATGTCGAAAAAAGCCCGTTGTCCCCTCGTCCAAAAACCTCGAGCACTTACGTCCACTCTTGCTTCATTTGAAGTATTGCAGTATTGTGGGCCAAGCGCTGTCCGTCCATAGGCAGAAGTTCCGGTTCGATTCTGACATCATGGCACACCTCGTCCAGCATTTGTGCAGTGATGTCTCGTACTTCATCATGCCGGATACAGATGAATCCTCCTTTCTTACAAGTCATACAGTGGTCTGAGTTGTTTATTTCACCACATGCACATTTCAGCGGCAGGTTCGAAACTGGCCACCCATACCTCAAGGCTACGGCATCATTGAATTCTTGCTTATTTAAGCTGAAGCACACAAAAACACACACACACACACACACAGTGTGTGTGTCTAAAGCCAGGTAGCCGGGAGATTGGTGAACATACTTTATAAGAACTGAGGAATGTATTTGAGCTACGGAACTCAGAACCTTTAAGCAAAAGAGCATTTATTGTGATGTTAACCCCCCCCCCCCCCACACACACACACACATACACTATGTATTACCAGTTCAGTCTTTCAATAGGCTTAGGAATACCGGTAACAGAAAACGTCTCTAAACAAAACTTTTACATGTTTGGGATGAATTATGTTTCGCTCGAAAATGTCTATGGATCTATAATAAAATGATCAATGTAAATACAACCAAAACAATTGGTTGTAAATATATAATATGATTTCGACCCACCTTATTTAACCTCTCCAACCCAAGAGTGAAACGCTATTCTCAAACTTTCTTCTATTCAACTGCTGAGCTCTGGAACTCTCTCCCAGAATCAGTCATTCCCTCTTCCTATGATTTAAATTGCTTCAAACTCTGTGTGTCCAGGCATTTTAGCTCGAACGTCCCTTCATTTCGGCCCTGTCACTCTTTGAAATCTGGGGGAGGCACTCACTGCAGGCAGTTATGCCTTTTGTCTCTCTCATTCACATAGGAAAAAAAAAATATATAAGCAAATTATATTGTCTTAATACATTCACACTTGTATGAATGTAATGAATTAGCAAAACAACAAATATACAAAATGGACATGATCAAGCCATCTATAATCTATATTCTATATTATCTATATAGGTCCCGAGGCACATATTTAAATACACATTATTCCTCCCTGGGGTAGTGAGGTGGTGCTCGCATATATCACTGTTCAGACAAGTAAATGGGAACTAGGGAATTCTGACTTTCACTAACATTATTATTATTTTTTTTTTTTTGCTACAGGCACTTCTGCTTCATTTATTTAGATGGAAACTTGTCATATAGGCTGTACAGATCATTTTGTTGTTTACAAATATTGCAGTCACACACACACAAACACACACAACCACACACACAATGACACATACGCAAACACGGAGAGACAATCAC